>JAOTAV010001068.1:0-10038 GCA_026546445.1 Cyclargus thomasi | reverse complement strand
TATGACCTAAGATCTGCTGTCAGCAACTGAAAATGTAGGGTGAGCACAAGAGTATGGGAATGCGGGATATAACAGTACGTACTAACGAAAACATAAGCCTCCTTCTGGCGCAGTCGGGTAATGACGTAGTTAAGTCAACTGGTACTTAAAACGGGCTTTATCCCACCACACCATCCCACCACTGCATCTCCTGTGTCGCCAGGATCGACAGCGGTATCGAACCACGAAAACCCGCAGATACGATTTCAGTGTGCCCGAAGGACATGCTAAAGCTGCTTTAAGACCCGCAACAAAATTTATCAGAAAAAAATACGAGTAGGAAATTCGGTCAACTCGGTTACATTCGCGTTTAGGCTATGAAATTTCTTCGATGGTACACTCGGCTAGCTCTATCTTCTATATACGAAGCTCTATGGCACTTCCTAATTTATTCCCGGGTCCCGGGAAAATCAAATCACCGGGACAAGACGGTTTCGTATTTACTTTGAATTCGTCTGAAACCTAAGGGACTCCTTGTCTATGTAACCCACCGTATATTGGCCATGGAAGAGATGTTTTTTTTAACGCGACAATCCTAGGAACTACTGGCCGGAATTGTTGTTGAAAAATTATTTTTGTCTATAGTCTATTTATCGAGGAAGGCTATAGGCTATATAACATCACGCTACGACCAATAGGAGACGAGCAGTAATCAGAAAATCTAAAAACGAGATGATTTATAAAGTTTCACGCGGACGTGGTCGCGGGATACACCTAGTAGAACAATAAGTTTTCTATCTTTTAAGGGTTCCGCACCCAAAGGATAAAATCGGGACTATATTACTAAGACTTCGATACTTCTGTCCGTCAGTCTGTCTGCCTTTCTGTCCATCTGTCTGTCTGTCTCCAGGCTGTATCTCACGAACGGTAATAGCTGGAGAGTTGACATTTTCACAGAATATGTATTTCTGTTGCCGCTATAAAAACAAATACTAAAAGCAAAATAAATTAAATATTTAAAGGGAACTCTAATACAACAAACGTATTTTTGTTATTTTCTTTCTTTAGCTAACAGATGTCTGATGACGACTCCTGTAGCGCAGTGGTTGAGCACCTTGGTAGCTAACGCCGGGGGTCGCAAGTTCGAAACCTGCCGGCGGAACGTACGTTTTTCAAAGTTCCTGGGTCGTGGATGTGTATCAAAATATTTGTATCATATACGTGGCGTATGACCGAAAAAATTGGTTACGTTTGGAAGAGGCCTTTACCTGAGAGGGGTTCCTTAATAACAGAGAGAAATAAAACTATAAATTTTAAATGTTTAGTTAGTTACATTTATATTCATACATACTAAAAGTATAAGCTGTGTGTAGAGGAAATTAAAGGCTTTTTTTATTTTAATTTCTTTATATATCATATAATAAAAAAATCTTAAATATAGTATGAAAGTATTTCCGTTGTCTGATACCCGTTACACAAGTCCTTCAGGTACTTACCACGAGACCAGATTGACGTGATGTGAAGCATATATGTTATTATTATTAAATGATAAACATATTAAATAAAATGAAATTGATGTCTATCGTCAGTTTGACGTGGTCGATTGTTATAACAGTTCACATTTCAGAATGGATCGACACGGCGTTGTGCTGTGTTTCGTTCAGTGAGTTTACCGGTGGTCCAACTTCCCTAATCCCCTTATCCCTATTCCCCCATAAAAGGTCGGCAACAGATCCATGGACGTAACCCTTTGGCTCGCATGCCCACTAAATATAATAAAAAAAAATAACAAGATTTTTTGCTTCCGTGAGATGTATCTGTTAATTATCCGGCTATCATTCTTTTATTTCTAATATACCCGGATAAATAATTATAAATTACTCGTACAGTAACCGGATAAATAGTCACATCGTTTTTGCTTTCTTACGGAACCTTACTTGCGCGCTGGACTCGCATTCGGCGGGTTTTTTAACCACCGTCACCGAGCCGAATAACCTTCACGTGTAACCCTATCGTGTCATGTCAAACTTGATAGTATATCTGAGCACTCCGCCGGCTTTCAGGAGCTATATCTGGCACTCACAATATCATATCAAATTACAGATAACGAGGTATACTAATGTACTAAGATACCAGTATAATGGAAAACCCCGTGGGTTTTGTTTATATCATATACTATGACAATAGTGTACTCGATCGCGACTACATAAATTTTTAGCAATAAGTTTAGTAAATTTTTAACAATATTTGAAAAAGATTTTTAACAATATTCCGCTAAATAAACACGTCCGTTAAAGGACGTTGTTCGTAGAGTCCACACCCTGAGGATGCCCCGGTGTTGTGGCGAAACGCGCGTCGAGGTTCTCAACCCGCATTTCTACTTGCAGGCTGAGGTTAATTTCGCGGAATATTGCTAAATATCTTAATTTACTAAACTTAAAGCTATGGATTTCCGCAAAGTGACGCCTGATTCTATTGACTAGTATGGCAATATTTTACAGCTCCTCTAGCGGTCACTCGTTGAACTAAACTTGTCATACTAAAAATTTACGTAGTTGCTATTGAGTATCGACAAATACTATTGCCTCAAACTCATGGTAGAAGCTACAGGCACTATCTAGCGGTTTCCCTTGTATGGATAAGATTTTCTAGACCAAAGTAGCTTATGTTAGGATTTTTTTTATGATATTTAGGAGGCAAGCGAGCAGACGGGTTACCTGATGGGAAGCAACTACCGTCGCCCATGGACACTCGTGACACTCGAAGAGTCGCAAGTGCGTTGCAGGCCTCTATGAGGGAATAGGGAATAGGGATAGCGGGATCAGTGAAGTTGGGCCTCCGGTAAACTCACGCACTGAACGACACCGCGCAACGCCGTTTCACGCCAGTTTTCTGTGAGTCCTTGGTATCGCTCTGATCGAGCAGGCCCATTACTGCCGAAGCATGACCCTCATTGAGCATCCATTTTATCCGTTGAGATCGGAAAATGTCTCATCGGTACACGCCTCCACCGGGGTTCGAACCTGCACCCTCCCGGGTGCGAACGAAATCATTTATATATTGGTTGCACCGTTATGGCGAGAAGGAAGGACAATCAAACACACTTTTCTATTTATAATATTAGTTTGAGTAGAATGGATAAGAAAGTTTGTTTGTTCCATTAAAGAGCAAAAATGTACAGCTGTAACAGCAACAGAAATACATTCAGTGTTTTCAGCTCCCGAACACTTACCGTTCTCGAGATACAGCCTGGTGACAGACGGACAGACATCGAGGTCTTAGTAATAGGATTCCATTTTAACCCTTCGGGTACCCTAACCCTAAAAATATTATGCTCTTGGTGATTTCTTACGAACTCACCTAAGAAAATTCCCAGACAGAGTGCAGACCTAAGTTGAATTTGGTCGCGTTATGTAACCTAGCACAGCTGACGGATCGCTGCTAACATGTAACCCGATCAAATGACGTCGGTCGGGGACGGAATTTCCTTGATGGTACATAGCTTGTTTTCATGAAACTGGCCACTGTGTGGGAGGCACTGTTATTGTTACGAAGCGTTCGATATTATCCATTAGATAGGGTAAGATAATGATTGAAGCAAACTCCACGAGTCAACACTTTTATTAATATTCATTTGTTTTACAGATAAAACGCTTTAGTGCTGCCAGGGTTGTCGCACGTTCCAAAATAAAAAGCATTAACATATCATTGAGCGCAAAAAAGATGCGCCCAAAGTTCTGAGTTCTGAATCCTGATAAAATACGTAGGTTCAAATGCCAGGATAAGTTAAAAATATCGCTAACACTATCAAAAGTCTGCAACTATTTTTATAATTATAAAGCAAGAAGAAAAATACTCGGGTAACAAGCTAAATGTCCAAAAACATAGATCCGGACTGCAGGAACCATTGCAATTTTAACATCAAGCTATGTATATTTCTAAAATAGCTTCATAAAGCCTTTCATTAATATACCCTACTTGACCTAAATGGGCAAAAAAAAATTTTTGGAACCTCACAATTTCGACTTAAAAATCCGCCATTTTGATTTTTAACTTTTTAATGTACCCAGTGTCACTTGCGCTATCCAGACGAATCTAACGATACCTCATACGTTAAAATCCATCAAGCCGTTCAGGCTGCAGAGCGTGCTAAACAATTATACATACATAAATATACTCTCGATAAACTTAACCGTCCTTCTGGCGCAGTCGGGTAAAAGCGACCAAAATTTGCATGTTACAAGCACACAATATGGCCGCTATAGGAACAATCAAAGCCTTATTATTATTTACTTGCGTGATATGCAGTAAGTGTTAATGCGCATGACTTTTGTCACTGGTTTTTTTTTTCACCGTGTCTATGGCAGTGCTAACAAAAGACAATTCAGCTACGCGACAAATCAGAATGTCGCGGCGACAAACTTACCTGCACTTGAGTGCAAATTCGTAGTGACAACCCTAGATAACATTATCACTCACCTTAACCGGCGACGACGACAGCCATAGTTGGAACAGGTCAGACGTCACCGACGTGCTCCTGGCTTCGTGGTGCGGCCTCGGTGATAGGGTACCGCACGACGTTAGATTATGCAGCCTTATCACTTCATCCTGACTGGCACATTCCTTTAAATACTTCTCTAGTAACTTCGGTTTACCCTCTAACAGAGATTTTAGTTCCACCAGGTCTTCTTCCGTGCATTCATCCGGTGAAGACCTCTCTTCGTTGCACTGCATCATCAATTCGTTTGTGGTGAGTACGTCAAACACTACTTTGTTACCCAGCTCGTCTATGTCCTTGTAGAATTCGCAGTCTGTGTTTTCATCACCGTTCACTTCTGATATCTCTACGATGGTTATAGGTGGGTTTTCTTTGTGCATATTGTTGTTTTCTATCTCGTCTGTAAACGTTATAACCTCGTCTAGCTCGACAGGTATCTCGTAGACGAGCTGCATTAGTTCCGTCGAGCGTTTCTGTTTCTCCTTTTGCTTCTGCTGCTCGGTCGCGTCGTCGAATTTCGTCTTAGCTTTGTCGTCTGCTTTCTTAGCAACATTCGGCTCTTCCGAGGTCATGTTTAGATGTTTGGTCTACTTCTGTGTTTTGACGACATTTCCCTTCATTTGTTTCTCTGACCTGTAACAAGAGAGTCAAAATATCAATCTCACACTATCAATAGAGAGAAAAGATCAAAAAGTACTGATCCGATTTCAAAAATTCTTTCACCGCTACATTCCTACATTATCACAGAGTGACATAGGCTATAATAATATCTAGAAAATCGGCCAAGTGCGAGTTGGACTCACGTAAGTAAGGCTGTGTATACAAGTAGGGTGTTAGGTGACTTAGAATATAGAATACTTTTTATTCCGATTAAATGTTCCCGTGGGAAAGATCATATTCACGCGGGCAGTGCCGTTAACTAATTTCTTTTGAACCACCGACAAAAAAGGAGAAATACGTTTGAAGTGTCATCAAATTTTTTTTTCAAAGCAGACCTGATCGAGAATTCTCTGTGTAATTTACAATAATTATTGAGATACCGGATAATGCTGAGAAATTTGGGTTTATCTATTTCATGTTCAGGTAAGTGTGTACGAAACAAATGAATATCTTCTGACCAGGCGAGGTGTTATGCCCGGCCAGCCCCCCAGACAAGTGGCAAGCAATTAACGTTTACGATAATCGCTCCGCTTGTTTTGTATGGGATTGACATATTCGAACTCGACTAGATCACGTGACTTTTCGTTCGTCTATGTCGATCCCATACAAAAACACGCCAAGCGATTATCGCAAACGATACTCGCTTGACACTCGTCTAGAGGGGCAGGCCGAAGCCTATGTGATACAATTCAGCTGTTGTATACCGCCGTGCTTTCGAAAATTGGATAGCGCAATGCAAGATAATTGCGCTTCAAAATTAATTAGAGCGACTTCCAGTGATTTTATCGGTTTTAAATATTGTTGTATTGTTTCCTGGGGCTAAATACTGCTTGACTTTGTTTGAAAGTGTTTCAATTTAATACTGTAATAAAATCAAATACCAGAGCTTCGTTTAAGATAGAAAAATACAAAAAAAAAAACTCGAAAAATGCCTATACATGCCTATTCAGATACACAAACAAACATTACAACATTAGCAGGTATAGAAAACGACCACTCAACAGATCAGCAAGCAATAGATAATTTCATTTATTTAAAAGGTCTCTCGATAGGAGACGGTGGCAGGAGGAAGATTAATACCCACTTAAGTCAATGGACTCCTAAGCTAATGGTTTCTTATTTCCCTGATGGAATTAAGGAAAATAAGGTAACTGCATGGAAAGGGCGTACGCCGTACGCAGTATCTATTAGCCGCATAAAAGTATTTTTAGGGTTTCGTACCCAAAGGGAAAAAACCGGGACCCTATTACTAAGACTTCACTGTCTGTCCATCTGTCCGTCTGTCTCCAGGCTGTATCTCAAGAACGGTGAAAGCTAGAGAGTTGTAATTTTCACAGAATATTTATTTCAGTTGCCGCCATAACAACAAATACTACAAACAAAATAAACCAAATATAAAAATTGTAATAACAGTATCTGTGGACGCTTTACACCACGTCAGTCTGGCCGTACCCGAGTACCCGAGGGACTTGTGCTACAGGTACCAGACAACGGGAACATAACTTATAATGCTTTTATAATATACACATATATATGGTTATAATTATATGATACACATTTCGTATACACCTCCAAGACCCAGGAACATTGAAAAACTTTTGCTCCGTCGGCGAGATTCGAACCTGCGACCCCTGGCTTAACCTGCTAACGCGTTTGGTTACTGTAACTGAGCCACGGAGGTCGTTAAATATATAAGGGTGCCTCTAGTACAACAAATATATTTTTTTGGTTTTTATTTCTATGTATGGTATATCTTTGGTAATAAATTAATAAATTTGACACGCTAGTTATCGACTTGGTCGAGTGGTCCAAGGCGCCGAATTAAGCTCAAAGGGGCTTGGGTTCAAATGCCTACTTTTTCTTTACTATAACTTTTTTATAAATTTAAAACTTTCAGAAATACGTTTTCCCAATTTATTGCTCTGTACTGGTACGGAACCCTTCGCGCTCGAGTCCAACTCGCACTTGGCCGGTTTTTTTTTTAAATTACGAAGCGAACGAGCTGACGGGTCAGCTGATGCACTAAAACTGCCGTCACCTATGGACACTTGTAACATCAGAAGAGTTGCAAGTGACGGGCCTACTGCTATGTCAGTATCTTTTTTTATTAAAATCGGTCCAACCATAAAATGGTTAACGGCAACATGCCGTGGAAGAGGTTCGGCACGAATGGACCGGCTCGACAGGAGATACCACGGCCTCAAAGAAAACTGGCATGAAACAGCGTTGCGCTTGGTTTCGTCCAGTGAGTGAGTTTACCGGAGACCTAACTCCACTTATATCTGATTCCCTATCTGTGGTCTACCGTTCGGCCTGAGATCAGTCCAACCACATCAACCACACCGTATATAGAGCCTAATTATTGCTTTCTCGACTTTATAACGAGCCATTAATAAAGCGAAAAACAACTCTACCATCGTGCATTAAAGTCTATAATCGATATTAACATAAATCACAACTTGCACGAGAAATTTGAGCTCTAATAACACGTTTTAAGGCCCATTTTCCGAAAGCACCAATTATACGCTGGGCTGGAATTATTAATTCATTTGCGTTATAAATCTGCCAAGTAAATACGGTCTTTACACAGTATAATTATACACAACAGGCCCTTCTATACTAATCTATACATATAATAGAACTGTAGAAATGAAAATTCTGTACATTAAAGATATTCAAAAAATAATAAGCGGGGTCTTTCTAGGTCGATATAGAAGCCAAAAATGTAGTTAGTTTTTTTGTCTGTCTCTTGATGCAATCCAAATTGCACCCTCAGTTCATGGCGTAAGATTGAATTAAGCGTGCGTTTTAGATATTAATGTTGTAAATGGTGTCCATCGAGTATAGAAATTTTCAATCTTCCGCCATGAACTGAGGGTGCAATTTGGATTGCATCAAAGTACACCTTTGCGGAATGTTTGTTCCCATAGTGAGCCCCCATTACTGCGCGTAGCATTTTATCGGGCCGAAATAATAGTTGACGCTGACGGCGGCGGCCGTGGACAAACGGTCTAACGCTCCTCTATCGTCAACGTCGTCGCCGTCTGTGGTATCGTAGAGCAAAATGAAACTTGTAGTCTATGTAATAAAGTAGAATTTTGTCGGTCCAAAATAATCTCGTTGACGCTGACGGCGTGCTATGGACAAACGGATATCATTAGAGAGTAATTGTCGCTGAATTTCCTGACTCTAATGCGAGGTCTATGACAAAGAAGACGTTACTATCCGCTTCACTGCATTGACTCTCTAATTGACGACCCCTGTGGCTCAGTTAGCGCGTTGGCAGCTCAAGCCGGGGGTCGCGGGTTCGATTCCCGCCGACAGAACAAAAAGTTTTTTAATGTTCTTGTGTCTTGGATGTGTATTAAATATGTTTATCAATACATATAGTAAAACAGTAAAATTGGAGTGTCTGTACATTTAATATATTTACAAAAAATTATATGTGGGAGTGCTAACGAACAGTAATAGAACACATATCGACAAAAAAAGCTGTCTGTCTGTTTGTACGCGCTAATCTCAGGAGCTATTGAACGGATTTGAATAAATCTTTTTTTTGTTTAATACCTATTAGATCCGGGCAACGTATAGGAAAATGTACACTTCCCGCGTGTTATACAAATTTTTGCGTAACGAAGTTGCGGACAACCGGTCACCTATAATATAATAAAAATCTTTAATGTATGTATACACTACGGACGCTCTAATTCCCTATCAGCTCTCAGATTGGTTACCCGCTTCTTCCATTCATGTCTTGAATTATACAGAGTCGGAGCAGAATATACGAAGTATTCCATTGTTACAAGCACACTGTAGGACGTGACTGCACTTACAATATTGATACAAGAACTCTGTTATTAGTTACCACTTCCCTATCAAGCCAAGAGGCATTCGATTCTACTGTCAACGTACTATGCGGGGGGCAAACAAGCAAATAAATCACCTGATTTGGTATTTTACATATATAGATAGATTACACCCCCGCCCCCTAAATCTCTTCCCCCCTAAATCCAGGCTGGGACCGCGCCTTAACGACACAACTATGACGTCACTCGCGTCACTTGAGCTAAAAATATAGTGGCAATATTTGGCCTGAACTGTTTGCGTGGCCTTTAGCATCACTTCATTTCACTAATTTGATACTTGGGGGTGGTGATTTCACCGACGACGACGGAAATGGGGGTGTTGTATTAGCGCCCGAAGTTACCGATCCGATCCTCGCTCCCAGCAGCCGCGACATAATCTTTGCTTGGTGCTCAAAGATGTTTCATTCCAGTTAAACATCAAGCATAAACGAGTGCAGTCGCGAAAAGCCCCTAGTGGAAGCTTAAAAGCTGAGCTTTATTCGTACACAAAGCGAGCTTTAAAAGCGTGATCATTAAGCGTCATGACTTGCTTTCAGTATGACAGAAGTATTTTATCATTAACTCCACGGAACATATTTTCAAAATAAAAACTACCCTATGTTCTAAGTCAGCTAATACCCAGTTAGTCAAAAAGATACCTACACATAACACACGTTACAACACTGACTGAGATACTGACTGTTCATGGCGGATTCGCCTTCTACTTGAATCGATTCAAGTTTAAGGGGGATCTGTCGTGGTCATGTCAGCCCGGAGTTAAGAAGACGGCTTCTCACCTGTTATTCGAATGCCCAATCTTTGCTAGCCTTGGACATGATATGAGGCAAAGATTGGGCATATCGATGACGGGTGAGAACCTACATTCCATCCTGAGGGAAAGAAGAGGTAGGAGTTTCGGCGGGACGTTAATAAGTGATGTTGTGTTTTTGTATCTCTTCGCTAAATTTGTGTTGTTTTAGGTTTTAATGCGTTATAGTGGTAGAATATCAACCATTAAATATTCGTTATCATGCACAAGTGTGGGCAAGTGATACA
>JAOTAV010001067.1:0-10038 GCA_026546445.1 Cyclargus thomasi | reverse complement strand
AAGAACCGAAAAGTTAATAGGATATCTAAAAATATAATAAATATAAATTCTTGACCCTGAGTGCAGATAGCAAATATTTTACGAAATACACACACACACACACACACACACACACACACACACACACGCACGCACACACACACACACACACACACGCACGCACACACACACACACACACAAACACACACATACACACACATTTGAGAATCTACAATATTATTATTAGTGTGGCAACATAGAGCTAATGTATTCTATACTTAAACATGCTTAACTAGTTGTTTTTATATTAAGTTGATACATTAAACATGTCGTATATTTTTCTGAACTTTCTTACCGTGTAATTAGTTTTATTAAGTTGTAGTATTAGATTGTAGTATACTTCAATGTTTGTATAAAATGTAAGAGCGTTGACTCTAGCCATCAGCCTACAAGGTGACTTCGATTTCTATTCTTAACTATGTATGTGTTTTTAAAGAAATAAAGTTATTATATATTATGCTATTTATTAGCAATCTGGTAGCCATAAAGTTTCAGGCCTAAAGGTGCGTTGGGAATGTTTGTGATAAAAATATAGTTTATTCATGTATAACGTCTAGTCGGAAACTTCCCAGCCCCGCGGGTATAATACAAGTTATAATTAGGGCATGCGCACAACCTGCTTATTAAATAACAAATAGAATACATCTTAACTGCTGAGGCGAGTCTCCTGCGGAAATTTCTAACGAAACCTTGAACAAAACATCTTAATAACATTCCCGTCCCCTGAATTTAATTGGTTTCGTTTTTATTTCATACCAATTCAGTATTTCACAAATAAGACGAGAAATGTCTTCCGTCAAAGAGCGTAACCACAAAATGTGTAGGGGAAAAGTAAGTTTCTTAAAGAAACTTTTAGGCCACGCCCCTATTTTGTTATGGAGGCATGTGAGGACGTTATATAACATGTCGTATAAAATAAAAGAACGGAACACTAAAATGGCTATCCAAGACAGAAACCTACAAGTCATAGGTAAAATAGCGAGTTCGTAGTCTCCGAAGGTAGACAATACAAAAAAAAAAAAAACAAGTTAAATATACAATAGCATAGAGTAATATTTTTAAAAATAATAATCACATTTATATATGTAATTGGTATAAAAATTTACACATATTATATATACTTAATTATTATATACATAAAAGTCCGAAGCGTGATGGACTGACATTAACAATAATGTTATATAAGTTGAATAAGAAGTTTGGATGAGATCTTAGGTACAAAAAACCTAACATAAGGATTACAAACAACGGATGTGGGCGAAAAGCCTATAGATGTACCTTATTTTTAAATAAAAAAATAAAAAAAAAGTATCTCGATTGTAATCTACGTTCGTACTTCGATAGAGTACATTTCACTATCAAAATGAGCGATCGAATTTGTTTCGAGTTCATATCTCGATTGTAATCTACGATCAAATTTTGATCGAGAAATGTACTCGATCGAAGTACGAACGTAGATTACAATCGAGATATTTACTCGAAACAAATTCGATCGCACATTTTAATCGAGAAATGTGCGATCTCGAAACTCGAAAGTAAAGATATGAACTCGAAACAAATTCGATCGCACATTTTAATCGAGAAATTTACTCGATCGAAACTTGAACGTAGATTACGCTCGAGATACGAACTGGAAACAAATTCGATTGCACATTTTGATCGAGAAATGTACTCGATCGAAGAACGAACCTAGATTACAATCGAGATATGAACTCGAAACAAATTCGATCGCACATATTCATAGGTAAATATACTCGATCGAAATTCGAAAATAAATTATAATCGAGATATGAACTCGAAGCAAATTCGATCCCACATTATCATCGAAAAATATACTCGATCGAAACTGGAAAGTAAATTACGATCGAGATATGAACTCGAAACAAATTCGATCGCACATTTTGATCGAGAAATATACTCGATCGAAACTCGATCGCACATTTTCTTCGTGAAATATACTCGATCGAAATTCTATCTTGATTACAATCGAGATATGAACTCGAAACAAATTCGATCGCACATTTTCATCGAGAAATATACTCGATCGAAATTCGATCGTAGATTGTCATCGAGAAATATACTCGATCGAAACTCGAAACAAATTCGATCGCACATTTTAATCGAGAAATTTACTCGATCGAAACTTGAACGTAGATTACGCTTGAGATACGAACTGGAAACAAATTCAATCGCACATTTTATTTCATATATTATATATGATATTCATATCTTTACTTTCTAGTTTCGATCAAGTATATTTCTCGATTAAAATGTGCCATCGAATTTGATATCTCGATTAAAATGTGCGATCGTATTTGTTTCGAGTTTACATCTCGATCGTAATTTACTTTCGAGTTTCGATCGAGTATATTTCTCGATTGTAGTGAATATTATTTATGATATTTTAAAAACATATTTTAATCACTTAATTTTGTTAATTTCTTACAGTATTTCATAAGTTGTGTTTACTCACAATAACAATGATGTTAGGTTGCTATTCAAATCTAAATAATATTATTTATATTCATAAAATGTTCTTATTGGACTGATAATTTTGTATCATCGCCTGAACTCCAACTAAAATTTAATATGAGTAGCGCCATCTGGATACTTTCACTGTAATTATCTGGAAAGCTGTCTTTCTTATGGTGTTTGCACCTAAGTGGAAATAGCGCCGTCTATTAATAACAATTTGAACAAAAGATATAGCATACTAAAATCTGCATCTCTCTTGTCTAAAAGGTCAATAAATAAGGATTAAGCATTCATATTTTGGTTGAAGACGTTCATTTTTTTTCTTTCCGATAATTTTAATTTTATTTTTATCTCCTAAAATAAGTTAGGAGTTTTATAGTTAGTGGTGATTGAACTAGATGGCGTTGCATACCTAATTCTAATTTGAGTTTAATATTTATTATTGTCACAATATTAAAAATATATTGTTAGATATTATATAATATAATAATAATATAAGTCTTAAGGTTTTTGTTAAAATGCTTTTGTGATTGTAAACAATAATTTACAGTTAATTTATTAAAGTTGATTTCCGGCCGGTAGTTCTATCATGAGCTTGAGCAATTTTAGTCTAGGACTATCTGAACTTTAGACTTCTCACCAGCACCCAGTTGGACAGCTTACAAGTGAAATCATAGAACAAAATCTTATTGTTTATGCTCTTCTATCGTCCTATAAAGGTCTCCTGCGAGGTCAGATCATGATATGACTTATCCATTTTGTGGACGGGTCAGTCGTCTATATAGTATTTGTCGATACTTGATAATGAATATCGACGGTGAATTGGCAATTTCTAATAACTCATTTTATTTCGTTTTTCGGTTTATTGCATATTTGGACCTATAGACGCATGTGGTGGCAAAAACACTTAGTTCACAAAAATATTTAGTTGGATTACGCCTTAACATGAATAACGATAATTAATAACCCAACGGACGTAAATTTTGCTAACACAATGAAACGTTTTTTTCGTCACCTGTAAAGTTGTTTTTTTTTTTTGAGTTACGATCAATTGCCAATTCACCGTCAGTATGTAAAATATTTTAAGTATGAGAATTTTAGTTTCGGGACTGATCGCTAGAGGCGCTGTAAATTTACGCAATACTAAAAATTGCCGTAGTCTCTTTCGAGTATCGATGAATATATTGCTTTAAAATCATGACAGAGCCACTGGTGTGTATAACAGTTGTATTACTTATTATAACAGAATTATATTAGCTCAAACTATATAATAACTAACAAGACAAATGCAATCCATACTAAGATTATAAATGGGAAAGTGTGTTTGTTTTAATGTTTTTTTGGCCATCCTTTACCAATCACTCAAGATCAAAGTGTGGCGAAACGCCCTTAATAATATTTAATGTAATCTACATAATATTTTGTAATATAGCAACATTAAACATGCAATGTATGTAAATTCTTGCAACACAAAAATATACTTCTTTCTGCAAAAATTTGTGAACAGGACGCTGAAATAATTCATCTCTAATTTGTAATGTATTCTTGGTGATAAATAATATAGTTTCACACTGTTGCTTGTGAACCCAACACCTATTGTAACTAGTGGAATAAACAATACTGCAAGACATCTACGAAGTCTTATCGCTACTTATCGTCCGCCAAAAAAGCATAGACCTATTATTGTAGGTATAATTCCTCTGTGATCAAAGTAACAAACTCAATAAAGGGGTATCTTAACACTAAGCACTGTTATTACTCAGGAAAGAAATATCTTAAGACTTCATTAGATAACTAAATACCTATAATATTGTAGAGCTTAGGCACATAATAATATTATAATAATCTCCCCTAGACAGAAATAAGATAAGCGACGTTTTTGTTTGATAATAATTAATAACTTAATTTTAGACCATAACAAAACTAACAAACATTATAATTCACACTTTGATGTCCGGAAATCGGGATACACGAGTGAAGAGGCTAGTTTCTCAAGCTAGTGCCAGTAAGACAAAATTAGCTTCATTATAACTAGTAAACTAAGTAAACTAGTGGAGAAGTCAGGGTCAGCTAGTGACGATAGAGCGATGTCGCTTATTGTGAATTATATAAGTGAATTATAAATGAAACGTATTGCCTAGATCATAAAGTTGCATTGAATGCGGCCGAAATAATTTCGTTCTCAGTGACTATATGTCCGGGAATCGGCTAGTTATTCAAGCTAGTGTCAGTATGACAAAATTAGCTTCAGACTTCAGTCTTGGACGACACTTACGCCGTTACTTTCGGTAATTGCAACACAAGCACAAGCACAGCACAAAGCTGTCTCCGCTTTGTATAGGGAGGAAATTGAATACTTCCTACTCCTCTTATATTCTTCTGATTAATTTCGTTGCGGGTCCCGAGACAGCTTTAGCACGTCCCTCGGACTCCCTGAGATCATATGAAAGGGTTTTCGTGGTTGGATACCGCTGTCGATCCTGGCGACACAGGAGATACAGTAGTGGGAATGTGTGGTGGGCCAAAGCCCGTATAAAAAGAACGCTTACGCCGTTTGTGCACCACCACCGTCAACCGAGAAAGGGATTATTTCGGCCGGATGAAATGCAACTGTATGACATAGGCGACACGTATCACTTTCCTCTAATGATTAGCCGTTAATGTCGGCGCCATTGATGATAGGGTGATGTCACTAGAAAATGAAACTTTTATAGCCTAGATCATTAAGATGCATTTTATCGGTCAGAAATAATCTCTTTCTCGTTTGACGGTGGCGGTGAACAAACGGCGTAAGCCTTGTCGTCCAAGACAGAAGTCTGAATGTAAATCGGAATGTAATGTAATATGTTAGGATATTTTGTTGAATCGTGAAAAAACTCGATTCCGTTTGCAATGTGAGCGTTCATCCGTTACGTACTCGTACGGACGTAGAGTGAATGAGCCCTTAAAGAGCGCGTCCAATGCCCCGGAATCGAAGCGTACGGAATGGACGGAGCATCGTTATTATCAAAATACCGATGGGCGATGCCGTGCGTCCAATGTATTCGGATTCAGCATAGGTCATTTAGTATATTAAAACATCTATCAAAATGCCAATAAGTCAAAAAATCATAGAGTAATGAGTTGTATAAAATAACAATAGTATTAAAAGGTTTTTAAAATGACGCTATAAATAGTAAAAGTCAGAATTTGAATGAAGCGTTCACTTCGGACGACAACGTCAGGCAAAATAGCGGGCTGTAGACTGTAGTGCAAAATTAACGATCTAATGTCTAGTTTACACGTATGAAGTATCTACTTTGCTTATCAAAGTAGTTAACTAAATTTTAACTACATTTTATGATATTTAATTTGTTGCTACTAAATTTTGAATTTACACGCAATTAACTTAAAATTTAGTTACTTATCTTCTTAAAACGTGTAAACCAGACGTAATGCACGCAGTGTCATAGAAATCAATATAAAGCAACAAATCCGTCCTCTCCGTACGCTTCGATTCCGGTGCAATGGACGCTCACCTTTAACCTGAAAAACTAGCTTCGTGTATGAGGGGCATAATGTTGGTATAGATCATATTATTATAAATCGAGGCTATTTCATCTCCTATTCAATAGAAACGTAGTTTTATCCCTCACTTACTGATCGTTTAGCTCAGATTAGACCTTTTCAATTTCAGAGATAATAATAATCATTGATGTAAAGTTATGGGAGTTTGGGAAGAAAACATAAAATTTCAGGGGAACCGAACATATTACTGTGAAACCTAAGAATAAAACACAAAAAACATATTAATTAAAATCGTCTAAGTACGAGTTGAACTCGCGCACGAAGTTTTCCGTACCATATTAGAGCAAACATAGGTAAAAAGTGTTTTTTGTATGAGAGCCTACCTTCATTATTAATTTTATTAACATTTTATTACTGGTTAATAAACTTTAAATGCAATTTAATAGTTTGTGTATATTTCTTCTTTTCTATTTATATACATATTCTGTGAAAATTTCAGCTCTCTAGCTATTACCGTTCTTGAGATACAGCCTGGAGACAGACAGACGGATGGATAGACATCGAAGCCTTTGTATTAGGGTCCCGTTTTTATCCTTTGGGTACGCAGCCCTAAAAACTCCATTTCTTTCAAGTATTAGCTTTTGATACTATTATTATAGACAACTATAGCTTTCACTCGCATGCAATTCTCAACTTGTGTCAGCCTCTTTTAAGAATATAATATTATGTGAAACAAGATTTTCTGGATCAAAAGTAGCTTAAGTTATTCTACATCCTTACAAATAAGTCTATGCCAAAAATGAAGGCAGGACAAACAAACAAATAAACAAACAATTTAGTATTTATAATTTTAGCATAGATAAATATACCACAACCAATGATGTATTTTACTATCAAAAACCCAAAAATAAAAATAAAAATTAACTTGAAAAAAAAATTAAAGGTCGTTTGAGATGACCGTGATTCTAGAATGATTTTATTCTGTAGGAAAAGTTACACTTTTGATAGTGAGGTTATCGGAGTGTAGGTGGGCTGATTATTGTTCACATCAGCTGTTTTGTTATACTGTTAAATCCATACTGATATTACGATAGGTGTGGAACGCGGTATAAAACGCCTCGTCCATGTCCGGCTGTTATAGCGGTAAGAAAAAACTGTAACTTCTCTAAGTTACAGCTTTATAGTTACAGCTATACCAGACGAACGTTATGCCTCTCACACGACAGAGGTCGTGTGAGAGGCATAACTTTTGTCTGGTTCGGTGTAGGAGAGTGATAACTATATGTTTAAAATGTGCTAGTGATTCCTAGTTATATGGAACACCAACTACTAACACTAATGTCGGGTTTTTTAGACCTAGCGACTTTCTTTTACTATAACCTTTTACTAGAACCTTCGGGCTCTATTTAACTATAACTAGCTATAGCGAACTTTACCCCATTTTGCCCCCATGTTTCTAGAGGTAAATAAAATATGGGGTCCAATGCAGGACCCTATATTTTATTTACCTGTAGAAACTAATTTAACGGGCAACGGCAGATTTAGGTTGATCAATTCATTGTTAATAATAATCATGACAAAAGCCGTCCATTTTGTCGTATTTTGGCGCCGAAAAAAATGATTTTAGTATCCTTCGAGAGGTGCGGTTTAATATGCCTCGTGCTCGTGAGGAAGGTTAACGCAACTCGTAATGCACTAATAAAAAGTACAGAGAAATCTGTGCCGCAGGGACCGTGTTAAGCTACCAACACACTTATCAACTGAGCCATAGAGGTCGTCTATAAGTCGTCGTTTCTATATATGGGACAGATTTTATTACTTTCGTAACAACTTTTATGCTACTTGTGTGCGTGTTTGTCACTGAACGTTTTGACACTAAACTTCATCCAAACGACTGGACCTATTTTAATATTCTTTTAGAGGATTTGAAAATGGTTTAGATTCACAAACTAAGACAGGCAGGACAACGTCTGTCGGGTCCACTAGCGTATTTCTTAAATCTGTTAGTATTCTTTTAAATTTGTAATTCTGTAGTCAAGCCTACACCGCCGAATGTGGGATACTAATTAGGTCTATAGTAAACATTAACTAACGTATGTTTTTAAAAAGTTACAATCGTACCGGCTTGGTACGATTGTAACTGTCTAATAATCGTGAACTACTTGTGAACTTTAAGATACTGCTGACAATTAAATCGTTTACGTTTCAAGTCTAATAATAGTATATTATAATTAAACCGTTTAAATTGTGTAAATATACCTTTCGATAGTTGAAATTTGTTCTCAAGTAGGATTACAAAATCATGTGATCTAATTAGTGTTCCGTAAGGTGTACCCAAAGGATAAAATTAACGTAAGGGTTAAAACGGGAATTACCAAGACTTCGATGTCAGGCCGTCTGTCTGTCTGTCTCCAGTCTGTATTTCAAGAACGGTAATATCTAGAAGGTTGAAATCACAGAATATGTATCCGCTATCTGTTGAAGCTATAACAACAAATAAAACAAAATAAATTAAATATTTAAGGAGGGCTCTAACACAACAAATATGTTTTTTGGTATTTCCCTGATAGTAGATTGGTAAGTTTGACACATTACTTATCAGGGGGGTTATTATGACCTCTTATTCCCAGCCAAGTCCCAGCAAGTTTACGAACTAGCTGTCAAACAAATTCCATTCAAGTTACGCCATCATATACTTAACTCTTATTATTTTAGCACACTTACTTCATAATGTTATATTTGTTGTCATAATTTAGCTTAATAATTATTTATGTTTAATGTTTGTTAAATTCATAAAGTCAATATCAGAAAATACTTCGTAATTACTAAGCTTACGATAAAATTGTGATTATTATGATTTCCGGAAGTTTCATTTTAGTGATACGACAGATAATTAACTGTCTCCGATTGGAAAGATTTTTTTTAAATTTATTTATGACCATGTATTTTTTTCCTTCATTCAATAAGTTTTTACAATTTTATGATCCATATTATGTTATTTATTGAAGAGACAGAATGATAAATGTTAAAGTACAGCTAAAACAAGATAAGCATAAACATGTAGCTTATTCTAATTATTTTCCTATATTTATTATTCTAATCACTAAAATAATCAATAAAGTAATAAACTATTTAACAATATGACTAAAAAGCAGTATATAATAATAAATGAGATAAATAAAATAATAATATAATTTTTTCTTGTAAACAATTAATGAAAAGTTACTTAGTTGGCGTTAAGCAGAATAGCTTTATTTGACAGTTTTTGACGTAAAAGCAATCCAGCTGATGTCACGTGACGTTGTCTCCATACGTAAACACCAATAATCTGTCAATGCCGATGAAAGTTAAGTGTCACGTGACTGTTGAGTGGCTGGCCATAAGGGATCATAATACCAAAATGTATGAAAGTTGGTTTGGGCGTAAACTGTCTGGAAATAAGAGGTAAAAACCCCCCTGTAGCGTGGTCTAGCGGTATATATAAGTCGATGACTTATGACACCAATCTCTTCTGAGACGTGGGTTCGAATCCCACCGCCTCCATTAAGTTTCTTTTATAAATTTAAAACTTTTAGAAATAGCTTTTCCCAATTTTAATAAAATAATAAATAAAATAAAATCATTTATTTCGTGCTACTGAAACCCATAAATTACAATAAAACAAAACAAAATTACAATTGTCATATTATACATCATTAATAGTGAAGATGAATCATATTGAGTTATTATTTCGTAAAATTCATTTATTAATAAAAATCATAAAGAGAAAAAAAATCATCAAAAATTCATTAGTAAACAATATAAAGCTAAAGAGTTTGGTTGTTTAAACAAATCTCAGGAACTACTGACCGAAATTGGATAAATATTATTGTGTTAGTGACTAACCAACACATTTATTCAGAAAGGCTATATAACGTCGGGTTACGAACAATAGAAGCTGGGGGTTATTATGACCTCTTATTCCCAGCCAAGTTCCAGCCAGTCAGCAGTCACGTGACACTAAATACGTCAAGTTT
>JAOTAV010001066.1:0-10038 GCA_026546445.1 Cyclargus thomasi | reverse complement strand
TAGGCTTATCACAACTTTTTTCACAGATTTTCCATAAACCATCATACATAAACATCTGGTCGATTTTAACAATTCGACGCCATCATAATCAGAAAAAAAGCTCTATCGACGTGTATTACCAAAATGTTTGTAGCCCTTATAGTTATCAAGTTATTAAAATCAATGTTGCCATTTTAAAATACCAAGCCTCTAGAAAAATTGCCACG
This sequence comes from Cyclargus thomasi, assembly GCA_026546445.1. NCBI lineage: Eukaryota > Metazoa > Arthropoda > Insecta > Lepidoptera > Lycaenidae > Cyclargus > Cyclargus thomasi. The sequence goes on along the minus strand of JAOTAV010001066.1, from coordinate 9,832 downwards.
TTTTTTGCTCATAACTCAAAAAGTACTTTTCGTACATAGCGGCATTTTAGCTTGAGAGCTGCAGCATACAACATATGTCAGATAAAGTTGTGTATAGATTATCTGTAAGCGGTGAAACAGGCCCTAAATGTGATTCGACAATAACGCGTTTTGTATCGCTACAGTAGCATGTTGCGAATGCGATTAACAAGCACGAGTAGCGATGTAATCGCACATAGAGCTTAGTGCAGCCTAGTGGGTAAGACTATTGGTTCGCACTCGAGAGGGTGCAGATTCAAACCCCGCTGCAGGCGTGTACCAATAAGACCATTTTCGATCTTAAGTAAAAACTACGGATGCTTATTGCCGTGGGAGAGTCATGCTTCGGCATGAATGGGCCAACTCGATCCGAGTGATACGACGGCCTTACTGAAAACTGGCGTGAAACGGCGTTGTTCAGTGAGTGAGTTTACCGGTGGCCCAACTTGCCTAATTGCCATTCCCTATTCCCTAATAAAAAGCCGACAATGCTCTTGAGATCCTTCCGAATTCGGGAGTGTCCATGAGCGAGGGCAATTACTTTCCATCAGGTTACCCGTCTGCTTGCTTGCCCACTAAATACCACAAAAAAATATTTAAAAAATAGCAAAACGCGCGGTTACTTTGCAACCTAAAGACAGATCGCACATCAGGGTCTTTCTTTTAAATCGATATGAAAATTTTTAATCTCAAAAGGTACTTTGTACAATCAGAGTTGTAACAGATACAGATTGTGGTTTTAATTAATTTGGCCGGGTTATGTCAAACGTAGCCGAATGATCGCGACTGATATGGAAGTGACATATTCTGACCAAATGACGTAGGTCCGTCAAGTGGCACTCTTTTAATTTCCCCCATTATACATTGTATGTGTAATGTTGTGCTATGTATTATGTGGTGCCGAATATGAAGTACCACACGATCAACTATCATCACCGATTATGTAGCCTTCATCACATTAAACAAACTAGTAAACGTATCCGCATCTCATGCTGAATGAGAACCAATTTGGTATCTCGATGTGTATCCATGTTGTTGTTGTTCATTGTGTAATTACCAAATAAATTTATTTTCTTCTTCTTCTACTAGTGTAGCGCGAGCGCATTACAAATTTATCAACAACTTTTACGTTTTAATGTTCTAAAGAAAGTGAAATTATTATTTACGTTCGTGAAATATTACACTGAACGTCGAGTGGTGACCGCCGCGGTAGCCTCACCTTGCCTAGGGTTGCGAAACGGATAAAACCGGATAGCCGGTTATTTGATTATAACTTGTCCAGTAAAGCTTAAAAAGAGCCCGGCTTTTGGAAAACATTAAATCCACGATGAGTTGTCCCTTATACAGTAAAATTACAATGCAAAATAAGCAGCACTGTAAAAAGTTACTTCCGACTTTTATAAATAATATTAATTGTACAATACAAGAATTGGATATTAATTGCAAACACTCAGGTATGGTACTTATCAGAGAGTAGTGAAACAGACGGCTGACCTAACTGTCCGGCTTTTAGGTTTGGTGACCGACAACCCTATTCCCACCTGAATATGACACCATACTCCATTTGCCAACAGCCTTAAGTCCACGACATTAGATAACATAAAACAACCCTAATAGTATTGCAATAAAAGTGAGTTTCCCGAAACAGAGAAGCCTTGAACCCTGCTGGATTACCTGCGAGTGACCCATTAAGCGATCGATTGTTTCCTTATTGTAGCTCGTAACCGTTGATTTCAATAATTATAAAACATGCGAATACGGAATTAACTCAAAACCACCAAACTAATTGCCTACGCTGAAGTTCATGGTGCGAGAGAAATGATGACTTTGGACCCCTTCGAGCCAAACTTTGATAGGCATCAACTTCTAAAAAAAAATTAGAAATTTTACTGTGTATAACAAAACAAAGTGTCAAGAATTTAGAGTTTAAAAGTTTGGCTCAAATATTATATAGTACTGTCACAGTAGCCACATTAAGCGTAATAATCCTGCATCGCGCTATCGAGGTTTTCGAAACACGGCGGTATATATACGATAGCTGAAATGTATCACGTGGGCTTTGGCCTGACCGAGTATGACACCTCTCTCGGTCGGAAGATCTTCCTTTGGCCACCACGCTCATTCACACAGTACCTTAGAAGAACTCTCATTCCCGCGCTATAAAATAAATTCTGTGCAAGGACGTCGCGGGTACCACCTAGTTTATTATAAAATCTTTAATGAAAGATAAAGGATGATTATTGTCGATAATACTAAGCTGTTAATAATCCTCAAAACTGGTGCGGACCAAACATTCATTTATGTAATTAATCCTTATCTAAAGTAACATCAATGCAACCAAAGTCCAAAATTTGGCCTTTATCAATAGGATACATCTAAATAAATTAGAAAATTACTTTTTATGCATTATAATAGTGATAATTAATTCCAATGTTTAAAATTAATTATCACTATTTCGACGACCTCTGTGGCTCAGTTGGTAAGCGCATTGGTAGCTTACGCCGGGGGTCGCGGATTCGAATCCCGCCGACGGAGCAAAAAGTTTTTCAATGTTCCTGGGTCTTGGGTGTGTATTAAATATATGTATCATATAATAAAAATCTTAAATATGTGTATAGTATAAAAGTATTAAATATATTTCCGTTGTCTGGTACCTGTAACACAAGTCCCTCAGGTACTTAGCACAGGGCCAGACTGACGTGGTGTGAAGCGTCCATAGATATTATTATTATTACTATTATTATTATTACTATTATTATTATTACTATTATAATTACTTGTTCCGAATCGACGCACGCACTTATCGTCGTGTCCTGCGAGGTCTTTGTGGCTTTTTATTATTATTGCAAATTTGAATTCGCAGCTCATTATCTATACCTTCCTTCAGTATAAAAAATACTAAAAAGTTTTTTTAATAACCAGTAAAGAAAGTTAAAAAAAGGCACATTTCCTAGCTCTTGAATTCGTTCCTCGGCGAAAAAAAACAACAAAGGTGATCGTTTTTTTTGCGTATGGGCAGAGCAGAAGCGAAGCAGAAGCAGAAGGCGCTTGCGAAAGTATTTCGCGATAAAAAACCTAGAAAAATTACATTTTTAGGAATCCTTTTTCCACGGAATAAAGAAAAGCGTTAGCGTAGCGTTTTCTCGCTAACTCTACCTTAATTACTCTTAAACCTTCTCCGGTAAAGTTCGCTTTCTGCAAACGCGCCCTTATTCATAAGATGCGACGACATATGCGTGAACTTTAAATATCTTGAGGGTGCCAAATGATGCAACATCTGTAGCGTGCTATAAACTGATATCTCGATTGAGTGAATTTGATTTTAAGGATACTCATGTGACATTTTTAAGGTGTGTATATGTGTTGAATTGCCGTTAGTTGGCACAAGACTTATTCAAATATAATACGACATTTCTATGTAATTCCGTGCTAAGTTATTTTAATCTGACAATAGAACATCTACTACTAAAAATCAACTTTGAAGTGATGGTGTACTAAAACATGGAAGATATGATGATATATCAATAAGCTATGTTGAAAGCTAAAGAAATTAATTCGAATTGATTTTTTTATGATATTTAGGGGGCAAGCGAGCAGTCGGGGTACCTGATGGAAAGCAACTGTCGACGCCCATGGACATTCGTAACATCCGAAGAGTCGCAAGTGCGTTGCCGTCCTTTTTATGAGGGAATAGGAAATGGGAATAAAGATAGGGGGATTAGGGAAGTTGGGACACCGGTAATCTCACTCAACACAGCACAATGCCGTTTCTCGCCAGTTTTCTGAGAGGCCGTGGTATCACTCCGGTCGAGCTGGCCTATTCACGCCGAAACATGGCTCTCCCACGGCAATGAGCGTACGAGATATTATGTTCATGAAAAAATCTCTCATTGGTACACGCCTCTACCGGGGTTCGAACCTGCACCCCCATAGGGGCTAAACCCGCTAAGCTACGGACGCTCTAAATTGCTTTATCCGCGCTTTATCCAATATAACATTTTAAAAAGTGCTATATAAAATAAGTTGTTGAATTCCTATGTAATGAGTAGTCTATCAAAGTGCCGAGAAAGCGTTAGTTATTTAAAATGATTCAACATGTAGCGTAACTTCAAAGCTGATTTCACAAATATGTTTATACGACTCTCATAATTTCCTCTGTGATTTGATTTGAACGATATTTATGGAATTGCTTTTTGCTTTACGATTACAATCTTAAAAAAAGTTAATCATATGCATATCCTTTATTTTCGAGAAATAAAAAAAGTCTAACTGTAAGGCTATTTCTACCTCGTTGGGATGAAGAAATTTTGGAATCTAATAATAAAATAGAATACTTATAAATTAATAATTTACTATCAATTTTTTCAGGTGTAATAATTAAAACAATCATTTGAAAATCGAATCAATCGAAACAACAATTCTAAATAATTTAAAAATCAGAAATTGTTGTTGTCTGAATAATGTTAAATATCAAGGTTTATAAGATGAAGCTTAAGAAATGTCACCTATGGACAATGAAATCGAAAATTGAAGAGTACTTCTTCTCTTATTCTATTTGTTTATATGATTTCTTATGTAAGAAATATCGCATAATATACAGAAGATCTTCGAAACGATGCTCAACTTCGAGACCACACGCAATATAAATGTTTGTAGTTAAATCTAATCGAATTTAGTTTGGTAATATGACGATAATTATATTTTTGTGTTATGTTACAGTCATATAACGTATTCCATACAGTTTTCATATTGCTTAATCATGAATATAGATAAGGCGTATATTATGTTTCAATAACGTTTGATTGAACATATATGATCTGGCATAACATTCGTCGTACATTAATAGGGAAGATGCGTGTAAGACAAAAATTATTGAATGCAAATTATTATGATAGTGGGCTAAAATATATACAGAATAACAAAAATCTTTTAATTCCGTTAAGAAATAAGTACGATATTAGCGATTTAAGTTCCTCCCATTTCTTTCTCTCAAAACGTTATTTAGTATGAACTTTATATGCAGTTTATAGACTTTGAAGTCACAAAGACTACATTAAATGCTTGTTACTTTGTTGTTTTCATTTCTATAAAAAAAACTAATTTAATTACATCGTTTTCCTATAAAGATAAATTCATTTAAAGAAAGAATAAAAATCCTGCATATTCTCTACTGTTACTTTTTTGGTTAATTTGGGTTTGGTGGTTTTAAAGAAACTAAGAATGATGATTTTGTACTCGGTAACATTTTTTACTTTATTTTCATTTACTTTTCTAATATTGCCATGTATTAAGAGATAAGATATATTATTAAGCAAGAGCGTAGCCACCTAATACAAGTATAATATACTTACCAGGTACGTTAATAAGGTGGTTCAAATCCCTGATAAAATTGTAACAAAAACTGTATAAAGAATATAAATGTTTTTGACTTTATTGATAATCTTCAAAGTGTAAGAGAGACTATTCCCATGACAATACAACTAACAATATTCTCAGTATCAAAAAATATAGTATTTCTCACGCAATGTTAACCCTAAAAACCTTTTCGCCAAGGGCAATTTCATAAGCTCCAATGTGACCTCCTAACACACATGGCATTGGTTTTTCTTTGTACAACGCTAATGAGAAATTTTAGCGTTTTCTCGCTAACTCTACCTTAATTATTCTTTAATTTCGTCCGTAGATGTTTACTTTTGACGTGTGAGTCAAATTTATGTTTGTCGTATTCAACTAACTCCGAAATCCATCGTTTTTTGTTTTTTTTATATTCAGCCGAAAACAAATGTTAATAAAAAGGTCAGCCAAGTTATATATAAAAATAAGGCTTGTCGATTATAAAAATTATTCCGCTTTAGGTGTTTTACATTCATCGTAGTTTTAAATTTTCAGAATTAACTTTTTCACATCAAACTTATTTTCTGACGGCTATAGTTAGCTCATTTAATAAAGGTTTAATAAAAAAATGTAGTAAATGTAGATACCAATCTACTGGTATATAATTGGTACCTACTACCTATATTAAAGAGAAATTAAAGAATATAAGTTACATAAGGTACAAATAATCCCAAAAAAGCGTACTTGATTCCTAAGGACGTAATTTTTTGAGGCGAACGTTTATAATTATGAACCCTCGATGTGATTTTTGGCAACTGCTACTTGACTGCTACTAAAAAATAGATCGTGCAACCTCTTAAGCCAATCTTATTAATTTGTATGGTATTGATATTAATATTTTTATGACAATAGTACTAATTTTTTACATCTATGTGAACGTAAAATTTGCCGGTCTTCCCAATTTCCTCATAAAGGCCGGCAACGCACTTGCGACTTCGGATGCTACAAGTGTCTATTGGTGAAGGCAGTTGCTTTGCATCAGGTAATCCGTCTGCTCGCTTAGCCCCTAATTATCATAAAAACGTTACTAAACCATTTCATTCAGTTTCGTTTTCGTTCACGATAATGTCGCTGATGAGATAGATGAAGATGATGTTTGTTAATAGCGATAAGAATTTGATAAAGAATACGAAAACTAAAATAATGTTATTGGTGATGATGATTATGTACCTGATAACAAAGACATCTAACATGGTATTGATGATTTTAATGATTAGGTTTATGATGATGTCGTTAACAATAATGCTAATAATGATGAAGATGGCACTTCAGGTGATGATAAGAATTTCATGATGACTTTTTAAATAATGCTACTATCAAATTCGATAGTGACAATAGTGTTGTTCTTGATCATGACAATGTTAATTTTATTGATAGTTGCATTACTAATGTTGTTGGTATTGACAATATGGAATTTATTGCTAATGTTGATGATGTAGATGATAGCGGTTATCTTACTCCAGGTGGTGATCTCCGGCGCGGTCCCGTCGATGGTGCGGCAGGTGCGTCTGTACAACCAGTGCTCGCACATGTACGTCAACGTGTTCCCAAACGGCACTGTGCTGGCGAGATCCAACGCGAACGACCAGCGTAAGTACCAACATATTTCACACTAATATTATAAATGTAAGAGTTTGTTTGGTTATTTAGAGACAATTACCCCTAAACTAATTAATGGATTTAAATTTACAGGTAGGATAAAACACAAAATTAATTGTTGGAGCTAATGAAAAATAAAATTATAAGTAGAAAATTTTCATAAATTATGCCTCTGAATTTCATTAGTTACTTTTCGGTATTTAAATTGAAAATGAACTGGGTCGAAAGGCTAAGCTAAAGAAGCTGGAACTGCATGTAAAAGAATCAGGGTTAAGTTTATTTTCCAAACCGAACAAATAGAACGTTGTGCAATCAAAAATGGCGCTTGATCAAACACTCGCAGAAAATCAATGTTTTGCGGAATGCCAGGAACGCTGTAAACGGCTTACTCCAGTATTGTCGCGGCGCGAGAGTAGTTCACTGTTATGTTGCCTCCGTAAGGACCTTTATGGCCTGGACTTAAGGGATAGAGTCCCGGAGGTACTAAAGCTGAGAACGCACTGTAGGAATATGTCAATACTTGAGAGGTCAACGGCCAACCACCTATTAGGATAAGGTTTCTACTAAACAATACTGGTTACCTATGGCGGGAAAACTTGTAGGTTATATTGTTGTGACGTCATTGGCGTGTTCATTAATTACAGTATTTATTAGTTGCAATTGATGTAGTTTATTATATCTTAAATAGACATATTAAAGTGTAATTTGAATGTTATATATATTTGAATAGTAAAACAGTTTATACAGAATATCGGAATTGAGATGTAAAAATTGAACACTGCCTTAGAAAAAATATTATTGTTAGAGAATAGACAATTCTCTAACAATATTTTTTTTGATACTCGATAGTGACTAAGTAAATTTTTAGTATGGCAAAATTTTATAGCGCCTCTAGCGGTCACTTGAGGAACTAAAATTGCCATACACACAATTTACGTAGTCGCTATCGAGTATCGACAATTACTATTGCTTCAAACTCATGGTAAATGGTTTGGAGCAATAAGTTCCAAACTCATGCTAGACCTCCTGGATTCGGACTATATGATAATAAATTAAAAAGCTCTTACGATACCACAAGAATACAAAATATTTTAATGGTTTTTCAGTTACGACTAAAATCATTTTAATTACCAAACGTATATACTCGTACTGCGTACTTTTTAATGACATAATGTTTGTAAAAACGCGGAGAAAAAGCGAAAGTATCATAGACACATAAGGATATATTACGTAATATGTATGTATGTTTTCGGTGACGCCCTCTGCGTCATTACACGTCACGAACGTCACGATTGTAAAAAACTAATTGCTTTTGACTAAGAAATGTGACTCAACTTGTAAGTAACTTATGAGGCAGTATTGGAATGATTAATCGCGATAATTTTTCATACAACTGCTTAGTGATTAAGCATGTAAATTCCTATGGAATTAGTTTATTAGTCAAATTTTTTAGCGTATTAGGGTTCCGTAGTCCATACCCACAGTTAAACTTTGACCCTACTACTGAGACAGCCCAAGTGAAGGTCTCGATATTTTCGGAAATTGAGAATTTCTGTACCTAATAAATGTTTATTTTTATAGGAAGCTTCGATTTTTTTTTCAAAGTAAAATTGTCATGTAATATTTGTAAAAACGCGTAACTTTAAGCTGTGTTTATACTTTCTACGCCTATTTCTACAGATTACCAAGACAACCTTTGTCAGTATACAAAGACAAGTAAATTTTTATAGCTCTCCAACAAGGAGAGCCCCACAAGTAATATTTTTTTACTACGCCGGTAGTTTCTATATACCTAAATAACCTCTTTTATGTGCTTTTACACAAGTCGATAACATTTTTTTATTTGCAAAATACTTATAATAAATAATATATTGCAATCTTCGTCTTAAAAAATTCTTTTGACCATTGTTATTTCATGTATAATGTGAATTATAGGCATTTACCTAAATCGATTGAGTACTTTCAGAATTCATAGCAGACAAATCCTTCTTACCAGTTTAGTCTTATATCAACTTGTTAATTGGTGAAATGTGACCAACTTTGCTCTATGATGTCGTTTTCATTAATTAAATTGTCACACAAATCATTACCAGCTGATCAAAATACGCCGCGTTCGTACATCATATCGATAACGACAATGTAGAGTTGATTCTCAGTTTTAGAATCCCTATTAACATCATAAGTGCGTCTGTCTATCTGTTACCGCTTGACGCTTAAGCCGCTTTTAATAAAAATTAGCCAATTTTAATAAATTTTGCCTTGGAGATATTAGTTTTAATCTCGTTAAAGATTATATAAAACTTTTTATGGTCAAAATGAGTAATTCCGGGGGGATGAATAATTTTGTCACCACTAAAGTTGCGGCGTATTAGAATTCTTTCTTTTATATTACACTATCTTATTGCTTGTTATAATAAAATTAAGTACAAAGGTTTTATAAAATTTGACAAGTTTATTCACAACTAGCTGATCCGGCGAACTTCGTACCGCCTAACAGTCAATGAACTTCTTTCAATTCGAAGATTATTCCTGTGTTCATCTACGTATGTACGATGAGCTCGACGATTTCTCGTTTCTGCACTCGCACAAATCTTTCAACACATAGACAACAGCTGGTCAAGAAAAATCATATACACTCATAAAAGACATTTACACATTTGTTAACCTGTAGAAAAAATCTTAGGTATTATTTTCGGAAATAAATAACTACATAATAAAAAAATAATTTACACAAATTAATGTCAAAAACAAACAAATATAACAGTTAATGAACTTTCGAGACATTTTACACAAAATAAATTTCTGAACGCACACATGAATA
>JAOTAV010001065.1:0-10040 GCA_026546445.1 Cyclargus thomasi | reverse complement strand
ATCCGACCAGACCCGTCCCGACCCTACCCGACCCGACCCGGCCCGACCCGACCCAACCCGACCCACTATTAAATATTTAGATAGTTTTGTTGACAAACCGTACACTTTCCTCAAATAAAACAATTGTGTGTTGTTGTATACCGTTTTTTTTTAAATAAGGGCAACCGAGCAAAAGAGAAGAGTTGCAGGTGCTCGGCCTTAATTTTTATCTTTGTTATTATTTTTTTACTAGAATAAAAATATATCTTTAAAAACCGGCAAAGTTTTTTATTTCTAGTTAACCTTTATAATTTAGGTGTATGAAAAACAAATTCTCAGATCTAGAGAGAGTTTTTTCTAAATGTATGGAACATTTGGTAAAAATCGGTTGTTCGTGAAGAGTTAATTTAGTAAAAAGTATTGGGACGTAAGAATCTTAATTTATAAATCTCATTCATCAAAGCATAGCCCAACCTGGAAAAATTGGGCTAAAACTTGGCACACACGGTAGGTAGGCATTCGCTAAGAAAGAATTATTATAAATTCGACCCCCAAAGGAATAAAAAAGGGGAAAAAAATCTTAACGCACGCGAAGCAGCAGGCAAAAGCTAGTTTCATAACTTAAAATAAATAATTCTAGTGTACAAACACATGTTGCTTGTTACGGAACTTCTCCCTAGCTAGACCGATTTTGATAAAATTGTAAGGAACTCAATTTGAGAACGTTTAGATTCACAAACCAAGACGGACAACGTGTGTCGGTTTTTTATTTCGTTCATATTTTAACGTTTCGTTCATATATTAATTATACACATGCTTTAAGCTTTTCGACCACGGATCGCTGCCTTCGATATATAACTAACGATATATAATTTGTGTTATTTACTTTCTTCTAAAGTCTGTTGAGGAGGTTACGCTTTGGCAGCCATTCCTTAGAAATATCTCGACTCATCATACTTAGCACATAGCATTTTACCACATACATAATTTATAATTTCACTATAATCCTACAATGTAAATGTTACATAGTAGACCAGCTTTGGATCACCCGAGGCGAACGTAATTTTTTTGCATAATTAAAATAACCGTTTATTCACTAATGTCCAAACATTACAAAAATTACCTTCTACTTAATTTACGATTTAAACCCGTGTAATGTAGCGTCATCACGACCAAATAATAATTCTTATTACATTTTCTATTTCAAATAAAACTAAAAAAACGAGCAGACGGGTTACCTGGTGGACAGCAACTGCCATCGCTCATGGACACTCGTTACATCAGAAGCTTTACAAGTACGTTGCCATCCTTGCCGTTCCTTAAATAAAATAATAGGGATAGGAAATGAATCCTAGTTTATCCATAGACGACCTCTGTGGCTCAGTTAGTAAGCGCGTTGGTAGCTTAAGTTCGAATCCCGCCGTTGGAACAAAAAATTTTCAATGTTCCTGGGTCTTGGATGTTTATTAAACATGTGTATCATGTAATAAAAATCTTAAATATGTGTATAGTATAAAAAGTATTAAATATATTACCGTTGTCTGGAACCTGTAACACAAGTCCCTCGGGTACTAACCACGGGGCCAGACTGACGTGGTGTGAAGAGTCCATAGATATATTATTATTATATTACTAGTTGGGCCTCAGGTAAACTCATTGGATGAATGGCAATGGCAATAGAAATTTTGCAAAAATTTGTCTCGTAATCTCATTGTTTAGTGATGAAAAATCTTGTAATAAAATTTCAAGTACATATTTTTACAGTTTGCAAGCAATTCTCGCACCTTTTTTTGTACGCGCCTGGGAATGTTGATCATCTGGCTAATCTATGACAAGGTTTCAGCTTGCCTCAAATATCTACTCAAAATTTACTATCAGATTATTAGAAAATACACTCGAGCGCGTTTAAAACTTTCAAAGTACTGTGTGTCTTTATACTGTAATAATTGTACTGAATGATTGATAGCTTTTGTGCACTAATTAATAGCTAATAGAACAGTCGCATACAATGATGGTTTCCTTCGATTCATTTTTCCGCCCGATCGCCGCAGAAAAAAAATCATTAACTCGCGAAACGCACTCAAATGGAAATAAAAGTTTTATTCCTAATTAACGTTTCGTAGTGTTTTAGCAGTACTAATTAACGTGAAGCTTATTAAGTCCCAATCGGTTAAACTATATTGTACTACTGTGTAAGAAATTATTATATTACAGTTGAACCTCGGTAAGATAAAGTTTAAGGCAAACAACATTTTAAGATTTAAAGGTTTTTAGAGTATTATCTATTGAAAACTAGCTGTTGCCGCGACTCCGTCGGCGTGATAGCTTTCCTCACCTCACGGAACCCAAGACCTTTCCAACGACTGCAAAACCGTGGAAATCGGTTCGTGCGTTCTGGTGTTAAATCGAATCTTGACTTTTACCCACTATCAAATTGAGAATGGTCAAATTCTAGTCATATTAATTATAAAAATAAACAAATGGCAATAAGGAACCTTTGACTTGGCACGCCTTTGAGAGAAACAAGCAGCTCAATCGAGACTTGGCCTGTTTTTTACAGAATGTTTTTTTGTGGGACATCGTACTTTACAAACTACTAGACCAGGTTCTAGAATATACTAGACTAGGTTTTTCTGCAGCTGTACCCCTGTAGAAATGCATTCTACGGGAGCATTGAATAAAATTATCCTAAATTTTAAGTAAGATTAAATTTCTTCAAAATCTGTTCAGTAGTTTTGAAAATCTAATTTTTGTAATATTGGTATAATAATTATTCGTCTGCGGACAGGACGATTTTGACAAAATTTTCTGTCGGCATTAAAGGGGATGTGAGAATTGCTTAGATTTACAAACCAAGACGGGCAGGACAACGTCTATCGGGTTCGCTAGTTTTATCATATATAGTATAATATTTTTCATGTTTGTCCTCTTAGAGGGGTGGGGGAAACATTTTTATGCACCAGATGTTAAGTTAGGAGAAGACAAATACAACTGTGAAAACCGCATTCAAATCGGATCATCAGTTTTCACGTGATATATATACAGTATACAGACAAAATAACTACATTTTTGGCTTCTATATCGACGTAGAAAGATGCTTATTATTTTTTGAAAATCTCTAATGTACAGAATTCTCATTTCTACAGTATTATATTATGTATAGATTATTATACGAATTAAAATCAGTTATAATGCAATTTAAATTTTATAAATACACAAGTGTGTGATCGTTGATGTCGTTTGTATGAAACTTAAAGTTGTCCGCCTTGGTAGGCCAATTTTATAGTTTTGACCCGAAAAAAGTGTATCACAATTCATTATTCTCACTCGCGACTACGCCTTGATATTACTTTATCTAATATGATATTACTTTTTTGACAAAATTAAATGCTTAATACATTTAGTAACTTCTTACGAAAACTCGCAATCAGCCGCCTACCAACTAACGCTCGCACTAAAACAGTACGCACCAATAAGAGACCTGTGTATACGTACTCCGATACATCCGACCAATCAGAGTGCAGTGGCTTTAGACGCATTTTTTTTCGGAGTAGACTAATAGCATTTCCGTTCTTTTAGTTCATTACAAAGTTTAATAACCTCGCAAAGTTTCAAAGATTTGATGATGAATAATGAGTGGGTGAACTTTCGTTTTTTTATACTTACTGTCCGTATAAAAATCTTGTAATCAAACAAAAGTTCAGGAGAAAGTTTAAGCATATTTTCTGGACAAAAAGTCGATATTTCAAGGTCTCAACCTATCACGCACGGCGATAGGATCAAGGAAAAAAGTGAAATGTTGCCTAAGTGTACTTGGGCTGCATTACACCTGTACTAAATAATAACAGACTTCGAGTGCAAAAATATCGCGATGTAGGTGTCCCAGCGGGGCTAGGATAAGCCATCGTGATAATTTTGTTTTTACGTTTTCTCGACGTTTTCCGGTTTATCTGTTCATCTCTACGGACCCTAACATGACATTTTTTTCTCAAGTTTGTAGAAAATAATTTTTGTGTTTTGTTATTATTTTGGGGTAATTTTTGCTACGAACCCTTACTTGAAAACACATTTATATCGAGTTTAGTCGAGATTGTGATATCATGAGTACGATTTTTTCGATGCTAGTCTACGAACGATCTTTAAAAAAATTTTTCTCTGAAAAATTATGATAAATAAATACTATATATAATTTTGTGAACATGGAGTTATTCCAAGACTAAAAGTATACATAGTCCATATAAGTAATCTATGTTTATGTCAAAAATATCTCATTTCAACTATCTTTATGTCAAAAATCAAGTTGATTGGTTGCTTCGTTAAGGGGTGAAGAAAGGACAAACGATAAACAAACGCGTTTCCCATTTATAATATTATAATGGATACTTGTTATAATTCACATAAACTAAGGGCAACGGTATGGAATCTGCGTGCCGGTGTCGAATAAATTGTCGGCGAGTCAAGCGCGAGGCGGACATTTTTGACCGACAGACGGCGACATCGCGTCACCGATGTAACGAGCTGTCAGACTGCAATGTAGGAATTTCAGACTTAGTAGGGTCAGTTCACATTCCAATCTGTTCTACTTGCAAGATGGTTTACTAAGGGTTATCGCATATTTGTGAGACCCGTACGCGCCGCACGCGCATGGGTGCAATTTTATTAAAATAACGATCTCTGTGGCGCTTTGTTGAGCACGTTGGTAGGGGGGTACACTTACGCCGGGGTTCGCGGGTTCTAATCCCGCCGACGGAACAAAAAGTTCTCAATTGTCTTGTATTATTAATAAATATATTAATTTTATCATAAAATAAAAATTTTATATGTGTGTATAGTATAAAGGTACTTAGCACGGGCCAGACTGACGTGGTGTGGAGCGTCTATAGATATTATTATTAATTCTTGATAGCCTCATTTATAAGGTGTAACAAAAGTAAGTGAAGTAAAAATAATAAGGACATTTTTTATTTTAGCGGTGAGATAAGACGCTACATTTTAAGGTTATGAAGAATCTTTTTTTATAACTTGTTTACATTGAACGTTTATTTGAGATATTAGAAAACAAGGCATAAAGCATATAGTTGAATGTGACATAAAATATCTGGGAGGCTTGGTTATGAAAATATGAGGCCTTTTGTTCCATGTTTTAACGACTTACCATACATTTAAATCATCAGTGCTTTATATGGAAGTGTTCTTTGACGTATTTTGAACGCTCCATATCCTAATCTGACGGCTTCGATGATATTTCTATACTTAAAAATAACTTTCTAAGAACCGAACTAAGAAATCTTACTTTTATAACATGATAACCAGAGACATGTAGAAAGCCTACACTAGCTTAATCTGACGCGCTCCAGTGAATCCAATATTCCCCTCTTGGGCTGCCCCACTAATACAAGGAATTCTAAAATGCGGCGCGTGCGGTCCCGCCACATATACGATCATCTCTAGTAGGACTGAAACAGTTCGGAGGCACATAAGGACGCTTTCATTTCATTATTATTATGTACAGCAAATTTTTTTTTTCTATGTGGTTGTGCTCTTTTTTTCTGTCTTACCTCCGTGTTATGTTTATTTTGTATTTTGGAAGTGTATTGTGAAATGTTTTGTCGAATAAATGTTTATTTATTTTATTTATTTACTTTCAGATTGTATAAAGGGCGTCAAAATTGTGTTACCATGATAATCTACTGTAAAGTAGTACACTGTAACTCCTCCACCAGTGAATCTACTATAACACAGAGATTTGTGTAATTGGAATTTTTTACAGTTGACAGCAAAATTGATCTCTCGTTACAGATGTTGTTACGAACAGTATTAATTAGTCGATGCCGCCAGTAATTGTTATTCTGATTGACAGATTTATAGATCCTTAAATTGGATGTATGTTCGAATAGTTTGACTTAGGAGAACAATCTTTAAATGTTGTAATTTAACTGTCTTTAAAAATCTTTAAAAAATTTTGTTTGGTTTGCGCAGATTTAATATTTTATGGTTATCCAAAATTCGTTTATCGCGAGGAAGCATTCATTTTTCCGGGATAAAAAGTATCCTATGTCCTTCCTCAAGACTCAAAGTACCAAATTTCAGCGTAATCGGTTCAGCGGTTTGGGTGTAAAAAGGTAACAGACAGACAGACACACTTTTGATTTATAACATCGGTATGGAGGTATGGATTAATCTTTAAAATTTAAAATGTTCCATTTCATACGAGTAATTATATTAGTGCTTGGTATCGTTTGCGAAAGGTTTGGTTTTATATTTTAGGCGTCATGACGGTCTTGTTAGTGGAAATTTAACAAACTTTTTTTTTTAACATTATGTAATCCGATATCGGTGTCGGACCCCGCAATAGCTGAGAATGGTCTACACTATATTATAAAAATAAATAAAAAAATTGTTTATTCTAAAATACATACATCCATAAAAGTGTATAAGCTATAATATTGTAATATTATTTTAAAAGAATATTTTTTCCACCTTTTTTGTAAAAGATGGCCTCGTGCGAGATTCCTATGCCGGTTCTTCTGGCATGGCTAGTTCCCGAACCTGTGGTAGGCGCCGCAGTTTCGACGTTCAAAAAGTGTCTTAATGATTAATTATAGTGTTGATCAGAGGACGATCTCCGCTGTCGACTCTTAGGACACTGCTGCTGTGGATCTTAGCCAGAAGCGATGCAGTGTTTTGACGGAGTATGCCCTCAAAACTATCAACATCGACCATATGCATCTGTCAACTCCCATATCCCATACCGTACAATGTAAAGGACAGTAACAAGACTTATAACTCCTCCGATGTTGCGAGTGTCCACGGACGATGGCTGTTGATTTTCGTCAGGTGATCCGTCTGCTCGCTTCTGCCTGTAATTTCATAAAAAAGTAATTTTCTTTTCGTAATGTGTTTTTGATGACTTTATCTTAGCATATTAAGTTCCCATTCAACTGTAATTATTGTATTATGTTTACATTTCGAACATGCAATGATATAATAATATGAACAGCTGATCCAGTAATTTTGGTTATATTATCTTGTTTAACTTCTGCCAGAACTCCCAGAATCCAACTTGTTTTCAATTAAGGTTTCCGTATTCATAGTCTGGCTACTATAAGTTCAACCTAGAAAAAACCTTCCAAATTCAAAATGTAGGGGTTACCCTTGCTCGTAGATGCTGGCATGATGGATGCTGGATGTAAGGATGCTGGTTGCTGGGTGCAGCTGATATGCTTGCTGATAGTGATGATGGAGATTAAATAACACCTAGCTGATGCTTGATTGTAATGTGTTTATTTCTATATTAATGCTTATATTTATACGTACAAATATGATGAGAGAGCAAAACGTACGAGTTCAACAACCTGCTGAACCGTACACAAAAATTCTGTATATCTATGGTATCACATAATTGTAGCGGAGAAAATGATTTTGATCATTTATCAGATCATGAAACCTAAACATGAGTATTTCAATATAAGTTTTTGTAAAAAATAAGTTCTTGTCGTGATTTATAGATTGTTTTATTATAAATAAATAATTGTTTTATTAAAAATATAATGTACGTTATTAGAAGTATAATCAAAATAAGACTGAACTCGTTACTCGTTGAAGAGAAAAAATCCTGTTTATTATCATATTATATGGTATTTTTAGAAATATTTCATAAAAGCACCATTAATTTTGATAAATAATATGTCATGTCTTACTTAAAAAACAAAAAATCATAAACGTAATAACACTCACGATCAAAATCATGAAATCCAATTAAAGTCTAATTTGAAACGAAAACCAAAGACTGCAGCGATGTAATGTTGCTAGTAAAAATAAATGCTAGGTTCAACTTATAGTAGCCAGACTATAAAAGGTAATAAAAATAGAAGTTTTCTTAATACTTTTTTGTCAGTCCTGTCCAGTGGCTTAGAGCGCTGAACTCGGAGGTCGTTCGATGCCCACGAAAAAAAAATTTTTTTCAAAGTTTGGTTAGGATCATCCAGACTGATCATCTAGTTGTCTATTATAGAAAAAAAAGCGTCAAATCGGCGGTGAAAATCCGCAACGCGGATAGGCCCTAAAAATAGATTTAATCTCAGTCTGTCTTACTCACACTTACGAAGCTATATATCCATTATTAGAATCGGTCTATGACTACCGCAAATTAACTCTATATAGAGTTGATTGCGGTAGTCAAGTTCATGAGGACTATTAATTGGATCGTTAAATATTAATACAATAGAACCTTAAGTGTATTGTGTTATGGAGGCGTCCCACACGACCAGCGCGCCGGCCTGCGAGCGTAATAATAATATTTTAACTCCAGTTTTGGGCAGCAGATAGCGCGCGCACATCAGCAATGCTAATTTCTATGCACTGACGTCCGGTACTTTATTTCACTCTTATTACTTATAAGATAAGGTTCAAATTCGTTTAAGTTGAGACTTTAGGCTGTAGGACTATACAGTATTATGTGGACATTGATTTGACGTTATTATATTCTAGGTCACATTAGCACATATTACATACTAAACATAGTCAATATATGGTATCAGATATGGGCTTAAAAAGAAATCAGTTAAAATAGAAATCTATACTAATAATATAGAGCTGAAAAGTTTGTTTGAACGCGCTAATCTTTGGAAGTACTAGCCGGAGTTAGAAAGATATTTTTGTGTTGTTTAGTCCATTTATTGAGGAAGGCTATAGGCTACGTAACATCACGCTACGACCAATAGGAGTCGAGCAGTAATCAAAAGATGTTGTTAAAACGGTCTTATTTATAAAGTTTCACGCGGACATATTCAAGGGCAACAGCTAGTTAAGTACTAAAGTTAATCAATATAATATGGAGTGGGATCAAAAATAAGTCGGTTTAAATAGTTAAGTTGTTAATTTTTTGAATCGAAAGAAAAACGTTGCAGTAGGCAACTTTAATTTAAAATATCGCCACTAATACTTTCGAACCGTGTCTTGTATGGGTTGCTTTATTTCTGGTGACGGAAGTTCGCTGACTTCCTAGGACATATAGATGTCAGCGATTTTCAGTAGGCCCTCACAGCAGCCTATTTAGATCTGGTTTGTGAACTGCAATCGTTCAAAACGAGAGCGTAATCCCTCATACTCCCAAAAAACGCTACGAGCGAATATCCACAGTGATGGTCACTTTTCATGAGGAGATCGATTTGCCCTCAATTTGAAGTGAAAAAAATCGACCTCCCACGTTTTTACCACACGCCACTCGGTCCTCGGTTCACAACAAAACTATTATATAAGTTTAAATGGTCATTTTCCTCATTAACGGCGTTTTATAAGTTTAAACTCTCGATGTTCAATTAGGTTCTAAAGGTTAATTACTTGAGTCAATGCCTTATTTTTTAGCGCTATCAGGGCCACATGCACCAATCTTGGTTAAAGTTAATCCTGGGTTAATTTAATTCTCTTCATTCAACGGGAAAGATAGAGACGGAAAATGTTAACGATATGTAGGATATTTAAAAATCTACGGTAGATTTTTTATGCAAATGTTCTACTACTAATGTAATGACGTTCTTATTACCGTAATAATAAATTTAATTTTTGTCTGTGTCAAGTAGATTTTTTTTAATGTATTGCAATGTGCAGGCATATATTTAATATATGATATATTATATGATTAATATGTTTAATAACTAACTTATGAACTAAATAACCTTATAATATATAATAGAGAGGTGAGACACACAACAGTACACACAACTTTCGGCTAATTCGTCTATTTGTAGAAATCTCCGATGATATAGCTTTCTAATGGTGAAAATTTTTTTACGATAAAAAAAAATCCTACACTATTTTCCGTTATTGTATTCAGCGCATAGTACTTAAGAACGTGATCAGAAATTTTGAGATGCTATTTTCATTTATGAATGTAAACGGCATCTCAAAATTTTTAATCGTGCTCTTGGTATTCAAAGTCGAAGATTGCCCACCTCAAGCGTACACACACACAAAAACTCTCTTTATTTTTTAACCGACTTCCAAAAACGAGGAGGTTATTATGTTCGGCTGTGGATATATTTTTTTTTTTTATTTTTTTT
>JAOTAV010001064.1:0-10040 GCA_026546445.1 Cyclargus thomasi | reverse complement strand
AAACTTTTTGCTCCGTCGGCGGGATTCGAACCCGCGACCCCCAGCTTAAGCTACCAACGCGCTTACCAACTGAGCCATAGAGGTCGTCAAAAAGACGTACAGAAAATGTTTTGCAAAAATCCATTTATTCATCCGCTAAGTAGGCCTTAGGTTTATAGCGAAAGATTACTCACTTACTCTTTTTATTATAATATTTACGTCTTAGGAATGTAGCAGTCGTGGTGCAAGTTATAAGATTTTACATTTATCACATACCGGCTTTTGACCGCGACAAATTTGAAATTTGCGTAAAAATACCAAATTTTTGTAGGCTCCTACTAGCAATTATCACCCTTAATTTTTTTTAAGTGTGTGCGTGCGGCAACGCATACAAACTAGGGCGTATGGGTAACTTATTCACTTAGTGATCAAACCCATTTAAAAAAAGATAAAAAACTACGGCGTACCCATGCAACTCACACGCGGTCCGTTTCTAATAACCTTTATAGATCTGTATACCCTGCCGCAATCGGTATGATTCTCTGCTCTCAGTTCATGGCTTGTATAAATTCTGTCATCACACTGTCGGTATGCAGGTCGCTGTTTGGCAATACGACACACGGCGACCGGCGGTAGAGACAGAATTCACGCATTTTAATTGGGGAAGACCTAGAATCTCAGCTTATTACAAAATTGTATGATTATCCATAATTTCTAGCCTCGATTAAGCTTAGTTACGTAGGGTTGCCGACTCTATTAATATTATATTGTTGATAATTGGGGTGTTCTCAGAACTTCTGGTGCCGTGGTTTGGACCAAATCAGATTGAGTATAATGTTAGATATTTATCCTAAAATATCCATTTATGTACAACTAGCTTTTGCCCACGGCTTCGTTGCGACAAAAAGGTTTTATTATATAAGCTTCCACCCCTTTGGGGGTGAAATTGAACAAAATGCTTCCTAATCGGGTGCTTACCTAAATAGAAACTGCCATCTATCTCCATGCCGAAATTCCGTGCAATACGTCCAGTGGTTGATTACTATGTTAATTAGTCAGCCACCTTTGAGTTTTATATATATTTTTAACTTCAAAGGTTACTGTCAAAATAATAACCAATCAATAACTTAATAATTGCGATAGCTTAAAAATTCTTTTTCAAAACTTACATCTGACAACCCTGGCTTTACACCACTGATTTCCTTTGAGACGGTTAACATATTGTTAGATATAGCGAACGCGAGCTGTTAGGTACTAACTGTTATTTATTTATAGAAGTTTATGCCTCTGCTATAACTGCACATTTTATTAGATTATCGCTTTATGTATTTCAATAAACGTAATATGTACTTATTATTATATTTGATTAATAGAATATGTTGAAGTCGAAACTTTCAGAAATTAAGTATCTAAACTAATGAAAGAAGAATAAAATACTAGAGTTTTAATCAGATTACATAACAAGCTAAATGTCCAAAAAGAGAAAACCCGACTGCAAGAACTATTGCAATTTAAACATCCAGTTATGTATATTTCTATAATGGCTACGTACCTTACGTACGTTACGTTAATACCTTATTCGACCTAAATGGGCGGAAAAAAAATTTTGGAACCTCACAATTTTTAATTCAAAATCCGCCATTTTAATTTTTAATATATAATGAGGGAAATTGAAAGACAGCCAGTTGACGGAAGTACGTCATTTGGTCGGAATTTGTCAATTCCATATAAGTAGTTATCTCTCGGTTGTGTTTGACACAACCCGACCAAATTACTTAGATTGATGATCTGTATCTGTTTCAACTTCTCTGATTGTACCTTTCCAGTGGCACTTGCGCTACGAATCTTACCTCATGACACCTCAACATGCCAAACAATTATACATATGAACATACATACTCTCGAAAAATATAACCCTCCTTCTGGCGCAATCGGGTAAAGACTAACAGAATATTATATTTACCTCAAAACTTTCAGAAATGAAGTTTCTGAACTAATGAAACAGTAAAATGCAAGAGTTTTAATCGTATACGCAATTTTATAATAAAAATAAATCAATTATTTTAACAAAATAAAAAATAGAGTTTTGTTAATAGACAAGAACTAAAAATTAAAAAAGGTGAATTATTTGTCGCAATCGCTAATAATTTTAAATTTGAAACATGAGGTAGTCAAGTTAAATAAAATCTTTTACTTAAAGTTTTTTTTAACTTAAGAGATTTCGTGAGTATCACGAAAAATGTAATTCGTTTCATTTCACCTTTGGTTCGGGTAATTACGTACTTAGTCATAGCACCTCCACGTATACCGAACCAATTAAAAATGCATAAACAAAACTTTCCCATCGCATGCCTTCAGACAATGCACGGTCGCTAATAGCTTTCAATCAAGCGGCCTTTTTCAAGAACAATATCTCGGAGCCTCACGAACCCAATCAGCCAGCACGACACGATGGACCCTTAAGATAAATAAAAGCTAAAAATAAAGACATTAAAAGAAAAACGTTCGGTCCCTGAATTTGCATTCACTACCGCTTTGAGGAGCCGAAATGTTGCGCTGTACGTCGTAAATGTTTTTGACACTTGGTGTGTGTGTGTGTGTGGTGTGGCTTTTGTTGTGTTTAAAAATTAGGGTGCAAACGAGCAAATGTCACCTGGTGGAAAGCACCTTCGCCAGTGGACAACTAGACATACTTCAGTAGAATAGGGAATATGCGTGTAAAACAAAATTATTGCGATAGTTGGTTAAAAGATATACAGAATGACAAAGAATCTCTGAATTCTGTTGATAAATAACTAAGATATTAGCGATATAAGTTTTCTACACGTCTCTTTCTCTTAAAACGTAATTTAGTATGAACTGTGTATGCAGCTTGTGGAATTTGACGTCACAATTAATATCGGATCTCTCTTCCTAACTGACTACTTGAAGGGTTGTAACTTTGTTGTTTTTAATTTTATCAAAAAACTGATTGGACTACATCGTTTTTCAGTAACGTAAGATTTATTTAATTAAATAATTAAAAAACTATGCATATTCCCTATTGATCTATGATACACCCTAACACGCTGAATCTCCAAAAACAAAAATCCGTCCGCAAGAACTTTAAATTTTATTTTCTCGACATCCCTATAATTACATACATAACTACATATATATTCATACTCCCGAAAAACATAACCCTCCTTCTGGTGCAGTCGGGTAATTAAAAAATATACAAATTTACCTTCTCACAGGAACAAAAAGACGGCAAAGACATATACAACAAAACCACGATCCAGCTCATTGTCGACTCGATGATTAAATCGCTGAGTCTAATAAAAACATTATATTAATCTGTTTTTAGGATTCCGTAGTAACTACATAAAAACTTATAAAGCATATTATGTCCATAAGTCACCCATCAACCCCCATTAATAGCATTTTGACTATTTATTTAATGGTGGATCAATTGTCGAGACACAGCGAGACCGCCCGAGTGTTAGAGTGTAAATGGGTGCACTTGCCTCGTCTCGCCTGTCTTTTGGGTTGCGGGTCCTCGCACAGTACAGATGCCATAAGACGTTTTTGCTGGGTAATATACCTCGTCATTTTCTAAAGAGTTTCTTGTAAAAATAGCAATATTCACATATAACATGACATTTTTTCCGAGACCAAAGTAAAAAGCAGTTGCTTCGTTAGGGCGTGAAGAAAGTAAACCAAAAATAAATACAGTAAAAAAAAACTTTTCTTTTCATGCACTTGTTCCACTGTATTAAATTTACAATTATGTGAGGTTTGTTGCTCATTTGCAAATCTGCCGCCCACTCGCTCTCATTCTATAAGTAAACAACGTCTGCCTGGCGGTTTGAAGTGAGTTCAATTTTATGCGTGAGCTGTGCATGGCGCGGCATGCATTTAGGGATATATCATTTCGACGACCTCTGTGGCTCAGTTGGTAAGCGCGTTGGTAGCTTACGCCGGGGGTCGCGGGTTCGAATCCCGGAGCAAAAAGTTTTTCAATGTTCCTGGGTCTTGGATGTGTATTAAATATGTAAATATGTGTATCATATAATAAAGATCTTAAATATGTGTATAGTATAAAAGTATTAAATATATTTCCGTTGTCTGGTACCTGTAACACACTTACACGGTACTTAGCACAGGGCCAGACTGACGTGGTGTGAAGCGTCCATAGATATTATTATTATATATCATGTGCCTGGTAGTCTAGTCAAGTAGGCCAGTAGTCTGTAACGCTGACATAACGGGTCCAAAGAGTATCAGGGACTGTGGTGTCCACAGCAAGGATGTTATAACATCCTTGGTCCACAGTCATGAACCTGAGTGGCATACCATTTCTTTATTACTCTGCCAACCTGTGACCCTTGGAAAGCATGTTACACGATTTAAGTATCCTGTCACGTTAATACTCATTTTTAACATCTTTTGTTTTCATTTTTGTAATGTCTTGTAATGCGACGTTTATTCAGTAATCCAAATTAGTGAATAAAAGTTTATTTTTTTATTTTATTAAGAAATAAATAAACTCACTTTGCCACTTATGATGTTTTTTCTATTTATAAGGATTGCCTTAGGGTTGGAATTTATTAAAATCCTGCTTTTAGCGGACGCCCTCGATGAAATAGCTGCCTTAATGCCAAATTTCAGCCCGATCCGTCTAGTGGTTAGACTGGGCGTGGATAGGTCAGTCAGTCAGTCACTGATCAGTTTTTTATTTAGACATGGTTTAATATTATATTTTTTAATAAGAGAACAATTCAATGCCTACATATCTTAATTATTTTTTTTATAATGCAATAACTTTCGTAGTTGTTGAATTTCCACGGAATCCACGGAAGCCTCGCCCAGACACGATCTTGTCGATTTATGGGACTATTAATGTTATTTTAATCCTTTTTAAATTGAGATATTTTTGATAAGAGGTATTTACTAGAAATGTATTTTATGTAATTTCCTTCTGTGTAATTTCCTTTTAAATTGCGATAATAATTTGTACCACAATGGTAAAAAAAAATATTTGACATTATCTAAGCGCCGCCCATTTGCTTTATTCCCAACCTAGTTTTTTTTCTCTAATGTATGTTTCGTATTTTATAATCAAATAAAGAATTTATAAATAAACAAGCGACTCTCAAAGTATAGGTTGTATAGCGTATAGGTCGTCCTAAGTAAGGTCTAAGGTACCATATCTCAGGATTTGGCCTGAGATCTCAGGACTTTTTACCTTTTGAGAAAGAAAATGATTACGGACGGACTTTGCAAATTTCAGGCATTTTGGTTTAAAAAAGAAAGTACATTTACATATTTAAGTGAAGTTAAAATATATATATATATTTAAGTAAGCAAAAAAACTAAAAATAATGTGTCTTTCGAATGGTTTAATAATAAATTATTTTTTTTTACTTTAGATTTTTTCATCTGGTAACCCTAGTTTTGGGCCATCCATATTATATTTCGTTACTTTATTCATTAGTATATTTTCAAATCTTCTTTGATAATTTTTAAACACTACACTACAACTTTCTTCCCACTTGATTTAAAACCCACTCTTCACAGGAATACAGGAAGACGGACCAACACTTCAAAACGTGATAACTTCCAAATGTTTACCAAAGTATTCAAAGAATGTAATAGATTTTTTTCAATTGAAAAATTCCGATTTGTGGATACATGTGGATACTCAAATGTTTAGCTTAACTCTACAGTTGCACATCTCAACACATAGATGGCGATAGTAGTACAATATTTTTTAAAAATGTTTTTATAATATTATTACTATTTAATGTTTAAACACATCTAAACATATATTCAAATTACTATACTGAAACCCAGACCTAAAGCTTTTATAGTTTTTCCTTCAAGTGTACCACAAATGTGTACTGGGAGTGAGAGATACAGAGTGTTCGCTTCGCTCGCCCAACTAGCGAAATAGTGCAGCCTTATTAAAATGCTGTTGATGCTGTGACAGATTTTTAATAAAATTTTACGGTTCTGTTGTTTGTTATAGTTTTACATTTTAATTCATAGATGGCAATAGTAGTAAAATATTTTTAAACACATCTACAAATATACACAAATTACTATGCTTAAACCCAGACCTAAAAGATCTTATAGTTTTTCCGTAAAGTGTACCACAAACGTGTACTGGGACAATAAATAGGAAAGTGTGTTTGTTTGTTCTGCTTCACGAACGAAGCAACCAATTAACTTGACTTTTGAGATAGACTTACGAGAAATACATATGCCAACGGCCTCGTCCACACATTCAGAGTGTCGAAAATCTCTATCCGCTAACAGAAAATAATTATAATACAAAAAACGAGAAATAAGAATTATAATACAAAAAACGAGAAATAAGAATTATAATACAAAAAACGAGAAATAAGAATTCCTCCTTAGGGATTTTATAGTGCTACTTAATATCTTGTATTGTATTAAAGAAAGCGTTACTTTCGTAGTTATTACAGTTATTTTACAAAAAATCGATGTCCATTTTTTTCTAAATAACTATAAGCTAAGGTAAAAGTCCTCGTTAGTAATAAGAGAATGAAGATCATTCTATAACATATCTAATATATAAAATTCTCGTGTCACAGTTTTCATTGCCATACCCCTTCGAAACGGTTTGACCGAATTAGATGAGATTTTTTGTTCTTATCCGGTATCTATGAGAATCGGCCAACGTCTATTTTTCATCCTCTTAAATGTAAGGGGGTACAACCAAATTTTTTTTTTGTCAGCTAGATTAAAACCCGATTTTTTTTTATAGAATAAAAAAAATTCGGGTTTTCCTTCCTGACGCTGTAACTACAGAACGCACGAACGGATTTTCGCGGTTTTGCATTCGTTGGAAAGGTCTCGGGCTCTGTGAGGTATAAAGCAAATAAATTCAGGAAAATTTTCAGGAGACAACCGGGAAAATCATTTTTCACAAAACCATCTCTGCACAACGCCGTCAACCGAGAACGAGATTATTTCTGCCCGATAAAATGCAGCTTTGTGATCTAAGCTATAACTTTTATTTCCTAGCGACATTGCTCTACCGTCAATGTAGTTGCCGTCATTAAAGGCGCGGAGGAAAACGAAACCTGTAGTCTATGTCATAAAGTTGTATTTTATCCGGCCGGAATAATCTCGTTCTTGGTTGACGGTGTCGGTGGACAAACGGCCTTAGGCCATTAACAAGCCTAAATTGTGAGGATGGAGAATAACATAGACTAAATGCTTACTTTTCAGTTTACTTTTTGTTTTGGAAAAATATCTTTTTCCCAATAGAAGCTTACCAGAATACGCTAACTTCTATCTATATAGTAATCATCCTGATTGAATATTTTATTGTCATCCACGTATATTACAAAATACCTATCATGTATTGCCTTCAGATAATATCTTTATGGTCTGAATACCTGTTGGGACAGCGCCCTACATTTTCAAATTACCCATTGAAACCCAAAAAAGTGAAATAGTTTATTTCTAGCTTCAGTATACAGTGGACTGTTTAATTTTAAATACGGCATACCTTTTTTTATGCTACTGAAATGAATTCATTCCTTACTAATGTGCTGCATGTCAGACATTTTTAAAAAAGTTTAAATTTTTTTTTTTTGTCGTTATTTTATGTGTAAGAATGACGGGACAGACCGTGTGT
Organism: Cyclargus thomasi; assembly: GCA_026546445.1. Classification (NCBI taxonomy): domain Eukaryota; kingdom Metazoa; phylum Arthropoda; class Insecta; order Lepidoptera; family Lycaenidae; genus Cyclargus; species Cyclargus thomasi. The sequence continues at coordinate 2,410 of JAOTAV010001064.1, read as the reverse complement.
AATGTGATCCAAGCTTTTCCGGTTTTGCTGATTCTGGCTCAGAAAGCTGAGAAATGCTTGAAAACCCCCTTCGAGTACAAACCCCCAACAACGACCCACCCGCCGGAGTACTACGAGGCCTACGACACTTTGATACACTCGCTACTACACGACAAGTGTCACAAGCCCTGCTATAATTACCCTAGTTACCCAAGTTACCCAAGTTACCCAAGTTACCCAAGTTACTCCTCTTACCCAAGTTACCCAACCCACCATTACGAATACGGGAACCATCCAGACGGACACGCCAGCTATTCATACAATAGGTAAGTTTTATTAGCAAATTACGAAATGTCATAAACCCTGCTATAATTACCTTAGTTACACAAGTTATCCTAATTACCCAAGTTACCCAAGTTACTCTAGATACCCAAGTTACTCTAGTTATCCCAGTTACCCGAAGTATTCCAGTTATCCAAGTTTCTCTAGTTATCTAAGTTACTAGTTACCCAAGCTACCCAACTCACCATTACGAATTCGGGGAGTATCCAGACGGCAACACCGTTTATTCTTACAATACAGAGTGTAACAAAAGTAAGTGATAATACTTTAGGGTTTATATCTGTGTTATATAGAGTATACTGTGAAAGTAGCGGCGCTGAAATCGAAAAACTCGTCATCACTCGTTTTCCCATACAAATAAAGTATTATCACTTTTACTTTATTTGTATGGGAATTTTATTATGTACTTTTACGTATAAAATTACGAAACATCCTATTATCCTGTCTCATTGAAATGTGTGTTTGGATGTTTGTTAGTCAATCACTCAACAACTACTGAACAGATTTTGATGAATTTTTAGTATGCAGATAGACTTAGGAAATTTATTTAGATATTTTTCATTCCAACTAAATGCTGATCCTGTGTAGCTTCACCCTTGGACCGGCCGCTTTCTCAGAGAATTTCTGATCACAAGAACTCGAATATATATAAAATTTTTTTTTCGGGATATATATGAAATTTTTTTTTCGGGATATATATGAAATCTTTTATTCATTACAGAAAATTTAATGTTTTTAACATTTCTGTTATGTGGTATGTCATTTTAGATGCGTTCGAATTTTTATGATCAGCCCCCGCCCCTGGCAAAAATCCGTTTTCTGTAAGCCTACGGAAAAAATTAACCGTATGCACTTGACAGATGTCACGTGGTTTGCAAACGTCAATTCCATACAATTAGATTTTTCCGTAGGCCCCCTACAGAAAACGGATTTCGGCTAGAGGGGACAGGAATTCGGACAATGTGTGGCCGGACTAAATCAAACGTATGACCCTTTGTCCACCGCACGCCGTCATCGTCAACGAGATTTATTTGGACAGATAAAATGCCACTTTATGATCTGTAGGTTTAATTTTCTACCAACATTGGTCAAGCACCATGTCGTCACTGCTTTGTAGTGGGGTAGAGCAAAAAAAGCCTAGTCTATGTTATACAGTGGCATTTTATCAGGTCGAAATAATTTCTTTGATGGTGTGCGCTGTGGACAAACGGCCTATGGTCTCGATTCATGACGTCACCAGCCAATAATGTGGGTTATATTTTGGAACCTACCAGGTACCGGACGGCGGCAGGTCTGAACATAACTGACTACAGCTACAAAAGCAACTACGCACCAACGCAGGTGTACAACACCAAGCACAAGCATAAAGTTGTGGTAGTGAAGGCCAAGCGAAAGACGAGGAAACAAGGTATGTATTAACAAGCTAAATGTCCAAAAACAGAAAACCCGACTGCAGGAAACATTGCAATTTAAACATCACGTTATGTGGATTACTAAAATGGGTACCCGACCTAAATTGGCGCAAAAAAAATTTTTGGAACCTCACAATTCTCTGCCTGTCTGTTACCTCTTCACGCCCAAACTGCTGAATCAATTTTGCTGAAATTTATTATAGAGATACTCTGTGTCCCGGGGATGGACATAGGATATTTTTTATTCCAGAAAAATGTACGGCTCCCGCACGATAAAAGAATTCACGAAAAAAAAGAAAGAACACAGCTGTGTTACGGGGATCATTTATTTAAGAGATATTAGAGGTCAGCCCGTGGTCGAAGATCGACCATAAATATTTAAAGCTATCGTGAAATGGAGCTAGTAAAAAAATCTATTTTCAATACACTCACATACTTCAATTTGGCATAAGGTCTCGTTACCAGGCCATTAAATTTTATTTAAAAAAAAAACAAACTTCAACCATAGACAAAAGAGTATTTCATATGATTTCGTGTATGGTCATCGTGTCATATATTGTAGTGAGCGTGTTGCAATGTGTGTAGCGTTTTATTTTTATGAAAAACTAGCTTTTGCCCGCGACTTCGTTCGCGTGGACTTCAGGTTCGTCCCGTCTTCTAGTAATAAGTAAGAAATA
>JAOTAV010001063.1:0-10041 GCA_026546445.1 Cyclargus thomasi | reverse complement strand
TTTAGTAAAGCTTCTACCGCTTTACTAAATGGACTGACTTGACTCTGACTGTATTGACGTTTTATCTTTACTATGACCAGACTTTAGACTTGACGAAATGTATGTAACGTTGCTAAAAAATATTGGAACAAGAAAAATGATTTTCCGCCTTTACTTGACACTGGCCATGGTTATAGCCAAGCCCCATATAAATAAATAAAAAAGTAAGATATTAGCAATTTAAGTTTTCTACCCATCTCTTTCTCTCAAACGTATTTTATTATGAACTTTGTACACAGCTTATAGACTTTGACGTCACAATCAATATCGGATCTCTCTTTCTGACTGACTACTTTAAAGTTTTTTTTCGTCAACTCTGTTTCCTTTTTTTTTTAATTTTATGAAAAATCTGATTGTACTCCATCTTTTTTCAATAGCAATAGATTTATTTAGAGAAAGAATATAAAATAATGCATATTCTCTACTGTGTCCTAAGGTTCATCCCGCAGAATGAGGCTGATCTTAGCCCTATGTACTCCGCAATGTGCCAAGGCCAGTCCCTCCACCCGGATCCAGCTGATGACCTAGATGATGAGAACTACATGGACGGTGAAGACTTTGATGAGGCTTTTGAAGATGGTATGATTTACTTTATCTTACTTTTACCTCATTTTCAGGGTTCAGTACCCAAAGCGTAAAAACGCCATATTACAAAGACTTCGTTGTCTGTCTGTCTCCAAGCTGTAACTCAAGAACGATAATAGCTAGAGTGTTGAAATTTTCACAGAATATATAATTCTGTCGCCGCTATAACAAAAAATACTAAAAACAATTCTATATATAATTGGACCTCGCATAGAACAAACGTGTCTTTTTGACAGTTTCGTCTTATTGGTACTAGATGGCGCAGCAGTGCTTCTACGTCGCGCTATCGATGCTATGTCGTAACTGTTTAAAGCTGTTCAACTTTTAGAAACATGCTTACTCAATTTTGAGTTCTTTACTTGTACGGAACCCTTCGTGCGCGAGCCTTACTCGCATTTAGCGGGTTGTTTATTATTCGTTTAACATCTTCGTTTAGTGCTGTAGCGCGTGGCTCTTGACTTGTGGGTTAGTTATTTCCAAGTTCAGTTAGGACAATGCACGCGGATCACCTGATTGATAATTAAGATGATAAATGCTCCGGATGGACATGTAAAAAGTCGGTCTGGTGCCTGATCTCTCGCCAGTCGTGGCTGTCATCCGTTTTACTGCACTTACACTCAGACACTATAAAATTACTGCGTGACTGGCCAGCCACCGTTACTGAAACCAGCGTCGGAGTTGTCATTTGTAGGATTCTATATATTAATACACTACGCACACTACAATATTTTGACATGCAACGATAATCGTACACAGAATATTTTATTGTTTATGGTTGACGTCTGTTTTTTTTTAAATAAAATTTAAAAGTCTGGTAACGAGACCTTCGTGCCAAATCGAAGTCTGTGATGTAATTGAGAAATATTTATCGTCGAATTTGGACCACAGGACGACGTCTAGTTTATTTAATTACAGACGAGGAGTTCGAGGACGCTGAGGAGAGTAACGTGTCTGCTGAGGAGGCGGCCGCCCGCCTGAGACAGATGCGCCTTGAGAACAGCAACGGCGTCAACGGACTGACGTTTGAAGGTATGGAGCTTTTACCGAAACCCTTTTTTGCCGTTGGAGAGCCGTTTAGGCACGAACGGGCCAGCTCGACCGGAGTGACACCGTGTAGGAAACTGGCGTGCCACGGCGTTGTGCTGGGATTGGCTTACACCTATTCCCTCGTAGAAAGGTCGGCAACGCACTTGCTACGCTTCTGCTGTTACAAGTTGTCACTTTGCACTCTTCGTAGTCGCTTCCCATAAGGTGACCCGTATGCTCGCTTATTTAAAAAAAAGAGTAAAGCGCTCTTTGACTTTGACAGCGAACGATTCGGAGCAAGTGTCCGAGATTCTATGACATTTCTTATATCTTTTTGTAAAATTCGTTATGTACGTTATATTATTTGCCATGAGAGAGCCGTGCTTCGTGCACGAATGACCCGGCTCGACCGGCCTCACAGAAAACTGGCGTGAAACGGCGTTGTACTGTGTTTCGTTCAGCGAGTGAGTTTACCGGTGGCCCAACTTCTCTAATCCCCTATCCCTATTCCCTCATTAAGGCAGGCAACGCACTTGCGACTATTCGGATTTCTCGAGTGTCCATGGGCGACGGCAGTTGTTTTCCATCAGGTAACCAGTCTGCTCGCTTGCCTCCCAAATATCATGAAAAGAATATACGTTATAGCTAATTTTAAGCTAATGTCAGTTAATGAAGCTGAAACTACAGAAAATTGATGAAAATGCTTCTATACATTAAGTGGGGTGTCAGGCCGCTTTGATTAGAGGATTTACTGAAATCTTCCACCTCATAATGTTTCTGTGTGCCTAATTTAACACACCTCTGTGTGCAAAACTCTTAGGAAACTTGGAGCGTAAATATTTTCGCGCGTGCATAGAAGGGACCATAGATAACATAGATTAAAAAAAATATATGTCAATTTTTCTCAAGAGTCTCTCCACGCAAGTATGGAGTGAAGTGTGCGGGTGACATTGACAGTAGTTTGCGCCAAAGTACTGTCAATGTCATCAGAACGCTCACTTACCAGACCCGCTTAGTGTGAAGAGGCTCTAAGCTTTGTGACCATAGATCATGGAGAGAAAAAGTCGCTATGATCTATGGTCTATTTTAAACTTCAACGAAAGCAACTACTGTTTTTTTTTCTAAGTATATTTTTGATATTTGATATTGTTTAATAGTTATGTTTTTTTTTCAGACTGTGACGATGCGGAGGCACATGAAGAATAATTTGAAACTGCTCCAACTCAAGATAACGACTTTGGTCAATACACAAGATTGTTTTTCAAGCTTTAATTGTTGCTCTGTATGTATGAAACCTGACACAGAAAAGGTGAAAAATAGACTACGAATAGCATCGAGCATATAATCAAAAGAGAAAAAAGAGCAAAAATGTTATTAGTTTTGTCTGAAAAAAAAATTAGCTCAAAGCCACTGCGCTCCGATTGGTCGGAAGTATCGGGGTACGTACACACAGGTCTCTTATTGGTGCGTACTGTTTTAGTGAGAGCGTTAGTTGGCTGGCGGTTAACTTATCAGTGCCAAAACACTGATAAGTTTCGGACGCGGATGGCTTACATTACTTCTCTGTTGGTTATATGCTCGATGACGAAAAATAAGAAACTAAGGAAGTATAACTCCATCAAAGACATGTCCCACGAGACTTAAAAAAATGTGAAAAATTTTCAATAATGGTCTTAAGAAGTATCGGGCTAGCATTAGTTTGAAAGGAACCGATTTCAGAACCGGTATGGGAGCCTGGAAATGTAAAGTCGATGTAGCCTCACTATACACAACTTTGTCAGCCAGGCTGACTAAACAGGGTGTAACACAAGTGATAAAACTTTATATACTGGCCCATCCACAAAATGGATGGGTCATATGACCCCGCAGGAGACCTTTTTAGTACTATAGAAGAGCATAAAACAATAAGATTTTGTTGTATCATTTTACTTGTAAGCTGTCCAACTTGGTGCTGGAGAGAAATCTAAAATTCAGGTAGTCGGAAAGTACATTTTGGACGAAAAGTACGTAACCGTAAATTTATCTATGAAAAAAGGGTACGCCACAAAGCCAGCTTTTTTTCTGACATTTTCCACGACAAATTTGGTCATTTGATTCTGTACGGCATCAGTTTTATAATGATTCAATACAGATTGTAATCCATTATTCCGCAATGCCGTACAAAAATATATGTCCAAAATGTACTTTCTGACTACCTGAACTTTAGATTTCTCACCAGCACTCAACTGGACAGCTTACAAGCGAAATAATAGAACAAAATCTTATTGTTTTATGCTCCTTTACCGTCCTATAAAGGTCTCCTTTCACGATCTTTACGGTGGCTTATCTTAGCCCGGCTGGTCGACTCTATACACACAAAACTGTGTATAGCGAGACTGCAGATTTTTTTTACATCCGCGTTCGTGAGTTACATTTCCGTAGTTTCTTATTGTTCGTAGGTATTTTAAGTTGAATATGAGTTTTGGGTATCTCATATTGATTCCTTGAGCCAAGCACATGCTAATATTTTGACTGTAGAAAAGCTACACGATTATTTTGGATCTGTCAATTGTAAGTTTTGCCAAAATTTGTTTTCTAAATAGAAAACAGCATTTTTGTATGGTCTGTTCGTACTAGCACAGCAAACTCACTCTTATGTTTATTTGAAAAACCTGTGCATTTTTTTATGTAAAATAAAATGTTAAGTATTATTATAATATGCTCTAAATTTTTTTTTATCTTATTATAACAGAAATCATCAATTTCCATCCATAATTTATGACATACATTATGGATGGAAATTATGTCAAAATCTTCATTTAATGACATTTAAGCACTTGATAACCGTCTCCTGATATGTGTAGAGTAGTAGGCTTTCCATAACTTATTTGACAGATCCCTCACACTTCATCTGTCGGATAAGTTGTGGATAGTCTGTACGGCACTTAGGTAGTGAAACACGGCCTGAGTGTTAGCACATGCTGGACTAGTATGAGAGATCGTGATGCTTATGTTTAGTATAAATTATAGTAAGGAGTAAATGTTGGATGTATTATAAGCATTTCTGTTTGTATCTCCCAGTGTATCTTTGTAAGTTTTTAATAAATAGGTACTACATTAGTTTATTGTTTTATTTTTTAAACTTGTAGCCAACGTTAGCGAAACGTTATAAATTATCCTGTTTTCACAATATTTTTTGATAACTTCTCGACTCATTGGTCGTAACATATAGCCACCCTCCATAAAAGTGTATAAGTAATAATCATTTTTTTCAGACTCATACATCAAAAAAAAATATTTAAAGTTGTTCTCAACACAAGCGTTAAGGCTTATTTTTATAACATCGTGCCAGATATAGTATTTTTTTTTTATAAAAATTTAGAAAATTTGGTACCATAGTGACAAAATTTGAAAATTCGGTAATTTAAGGCTTGTATCCTTTTATTAAAGGAGCTACTCCTTTACAAGCTTTGAATTAGTAAAATTAAGTTTTTTAATTTGACTTGCTGACTTTGCTTTTGAGCACACCCGTTAGCTACAATTTAACCGACACGACGAAAGGGCTTATGCACTCATTTAGGTATATCAATAGAGGCTATTATTATATTATACATCAAACTTGTCACACTCGCAAATTTTTTTATTTTTGAAATTAGCGGTGATGGCTATTAGTTTATTGCTATTAGATTAACACCGCAGAAGTGACACAATGTGTATAAAATAAAACAAATATCTTTAATAAGTAGATAATATTAATTTATTAAGGAAAAAAATAAAAAAACAATAATAATTAATCCAACATTTTATGTTTATTACAGGTAAAGTTTTCAATGATAGTATCATTTACTAGATAAGTTAAACTTATTAAAATAAATAATTAAATTCGAGACTGGGAGCACCTCAACTGCGGCGTTTAAGCCGCAGTGGAGGGACACACACCATTGCATTGCGGTGTCCTCTCTATAAATTTAACTCAATGTATGCATTCGCGAAGTTTATAATATTGTGTAGGAAGTAAAATAAAACCAGATTTACACTACAGTTTTATTAGGAAAACACAATACATACTTCATTTATTTTAACAATAAAGAACGCCGTGTGACGTACATTTGTACTAGAGGCATAGTTAGCGTCGCGCTAGAAAAAAATACAGAAAATAATGTTACTTTTATCTAAATTTACAGCAATTCAAAATGAGAACTGAAAATCGAATTTTTAAATTCGGAACGTAATATTTTTAATGTGACGTTATATTTTTTTAATTTACCACCGGATATGCAAACGCGCGACGCTCACACGGCATTTCGCTTAAAACTATAACTATTTATAACCATTAAAACTAACTCCTCCTTAATATAACGTTACATATAGTAACAAATATACAACATAGCCACGTGGAAGTGCTTATTTACAGTTAACTATTGAACCAAATACCAATAAGTAAAAACTTCAAAGCCCTGAATCCCTAAATGCTTTCTTTAGTCATACCATAGACATAATTTAGAGGACGAGTGTCCGACTTAGGCGGTCATGCGACTCAGTCCTATAATTTTCTACATCTATTGTATTTTTGTCCAAAGAAACTACATAATTTCTATTCGATTCAGATTCAGAAATTTCCACGAGACATTTCAGACCAAACGCACGTAGAGTTTCCGAATGCGATACGAACGGAAACCGAAAATCTGTTGATTTTACGACGAAATATAATATACTGGCATTTTATATATAAAAGAAAATACTTATTGACTTTTTATGATTTAACTTTTGCTAATACAACATGCTACAATTCTAATTAGAGAGAAACATATTCGCCATCAGTTTTACATTTACAACAATCATTTAAATTCCTCATCTCTATAAATATTTAAGACAAATCTTAAACGTTTTTTTTTTATCAAAGATAAATGTTTTTTCTAAGACTTTATAATTCCATATCAAAAATATCATCCAAAGATTTGATTTCCAAAATTTTCTTAGCTTAAAACTACATTTAGCAATTACAATTCACGTTTTCAAGCGGTGCAACAGAAATAATTTTTTTCTACTAATTTCATAAATAAAAATTATGTGATAAAGAACTTATGAAATTACATGAAAAAATAATCAATACATGTAATTTATATTACATAAAAAACATTCGTCCAATCTCAGCGGTGGTGGTTATTACGCCTCTGTTAATAACTTGATATTTCTATACAAACTGCGATCGTTTGTATAGAAATGACAATTTTTTTGACAGAGCATTTAAGGTCACCACTCAGATTGAGTAAAGGAATAATATTGTCTTTTTGCACAAGATTGACAATATTCATTAACCCTCTGTCAACATTGTCAACAACAAAGTGACAACACAACACTGTTTCAAATCACATTTCGTATTGAAACGACAAATTTTTCGACAGAGGGTTAATTAACCATACCGCCAGTCTTGAGCGAATGCATTTTAGTCATTTTGATACCATTAACTATACTTTGGTCAAATTCGTCGAAGAATATTGAACAAAACATACACCATTTTGGTCAAATTGTTAACTTGAATTATTTCTATTCTTAAATGAATTTGATTAGCGCAGAAACATTATAAATATTGAAAAACACAACCAGCGAGACACGAACTATCGGATTAACTACAAAATATTCAAACATCTTCTGAACAATTGTTTAGAAAGAATGTAAGTACTATCAGGAAAGTTGGTGCAAAGCCAGATTGTGAAACCAAGTTGGTTGCGCTATGTCAAACCCAGCCGATAGGCCATGATTGACATGGAGTTGACATGTTCGAAGCGTATGACGTATTTCCATCTTCTTGCTGCTTGTTCTGTTTCAATTTCTTTTGAACTTAATGTGTTTTAACAATTGTTAACAGATGTTTAAATATTTTGTGATAAGAGTATATTATACCTTTAGATATCATTTGTCAATATTCTTAGCTACATTTTGATATTGAAACATACACTAAAATCTTTCGTACCATCAAAGAAATTGACACAGATCCAGTTGACGTGCCTGTCATTTGGTTGAAATCTGTTGTCTGGGTTTCACGAAATCTGACATAACGCGACCAGTTTACCTAGATCCGAAATCTGGCCTTGTATCAACTTCCCTGATATTGGTTATTCGCTCAAGATTTGCGGTATGGTTTATTAACTCTCTATCAAAAAATTTGTCATTTCCATACAAAACCACACCGCAAATCTTGAGCGAATGCGCATATTTTCAAATCCCAGGTTAAACATTTTCCTAAGATTTAGTCAAATAGTCAAATGCGTTTTTAAAGAATTGTGCTATGTTTTAATTTATATATTACTATTTTACATTGGCTTTAAGAAAACCTTTACATTAGAACTTACTAACAAAGATGTTTACGTGGTGTTCAGAACAAGTTCGTTTGCGGTTATTTTTAATAAATATGACCTACTAGGTTTAATATTTCCACCCACACATAGTACAGACCATAGACACACAGTGGACCTGACAGACGTTGTATTGTTCGTCCTAGTCTGACGAAACTATTTCTCAGTTTGTCTAATCCAAACTATTCTCAAATCCCCTTGAACATACACAAAAAATCTAATCAAAATCGGTCCAGCTGCTGGGAGGAGTTCTGTGACAAACACACGCACAGAATTATATTTACGTATTAGACGATGCCCGCAACTCCTTTGCGCAAAAATCCGTTTATCGCGCGGGAACCGTACATTTTCCCGCGATAAAAAGTATCCTATGTCCTTCCCTGGGACTCCAAGTATCTCTATACCACATTTCGGCAAAATCTAAGCTAAGCTGTTTGCGCGTGAAGAGGTAGCAGACAGACACACTTTCACATTTATAATATTAGTATGGATATTCTAAAAAGTATGAATTAAACCTTCCATGAAATGTATCAAACAGTGTTTTTGCTAATTTCCGATCAGATTGGACCACAAAATCGCTTTCTCCTTTCTAATTTCGAAGAACCTCTCCTTATTGGTCATATATCATAAGGAAAACACTCCCCTCAAATGTTATGTTTTGTTTCTACTATCAGTGGTTTAGGCTGGACGTTGATTCCTAAATGCATATAGGTCAGGACAAACGATTTTATATAATGATGATATATATTAAGATTTTTTCATTCTCTATTATTTATGGCCTGTTCTAAACATCTAAGAAAGGGACCAATGACATAATGAAGAGATTTTAATTGTGAAAATTTAGTTTACAATCTTTCAAAGTTGCATCCAAAATTTTACTGCACCAAAGTAAACGGATCTTCCGAGGGTAATTTTTAAAAACAAAAAGTGACATATTTTTGGCATATATGACAAAAACCCACGTGACTACGTAAACGCGGGATTATTTAAATAATATAAAATAATCGTTAATTTTTTTTTTGTTACAAATATATTTTATTTTAACCAACTTACAAAAGGAGGAGACTTTTAATTCGACCGTATAGTCCTTATTTGTCAACATATTATTAAATTTCAAAAAGAAACCATAAAAGAAACTTTTTAGATTAAGACTAAATTGATATGATGTACAAATTTCAGTCTAGTTTCAATGCGTAATATTTTTGTCATAAAATATAAATATAAATTACGTGTCACGTATTATGTCTACGACAGACTCAAACTACTGAATCGATTTCAATTATCAATTTTACACACGCTGCATACAATTTGATCGCAATTGAAATATACGATACATCTCAGTTTTACGACAGACGCTGTCCCGCCTTAGTTGCTAAAATGGGCCAACATTTTAGTTATAACTTTGTCGAGATACAAAAATGTACGGTTCCCAAGCGACAATGGATTGATAAAAGTTTTAATCGATCCGTTAATTAAACAATATTCCAAGTAAAATTTTTTAAACTATTCAAATCTTTATTAATTTTTATATTATTTACACAATCCCTTCCAAACAGATAGAATGCCACCGGACATGAAAAACGAAAGTTATATTAAAAAAATAAACTTTATATTTATGAAAACGATTTGTTAAAGATCCTAACATTTTTAGCTATCTTGATCTTATTAAAAGATGTTTAAACATTAATTGAACAATTATTTAGAAAATGATACTTCAACATATTATGTTGAAATCGTTTGTGGTAACAATTCAAAAGAAAAAAAAATAGAAAAATCATTAACCGCCAAAAAATATTTACACAGCGAACGACGGAGACAAAACTGTTGTATTCGTTTCTATTTTTTTATCTCGCAAATCCTTCATTGCGCAAGTCAAAATCACGCCAGACGTCGAAAACGCGGCGTGCCTCAAAATACAAACAATCAGTCAGATTATTAGATATAATTTGAACCGTACCTTGTTGCTTCACCTGACCTGCATTTATTTTATTTATTTATTTATATGGCGCTTGGCTATAACCATGGCCAGTGTCAAGTAAAGGCGGGAAATCAATTT
>JAOTAV010001062.1:0-10041 GCA_026546445.1 Cyclargus thomasi | reverse complement strand
AATTGATTTCCCGCCTTTACTTGACACTGGCCATGGTTATAGCCAAGCGCCATATAAATAAATAAATAAAATAAAAATAAAAGTACCATGGGGGAAATTGAAAGAAAGTGATTTGACGGAACTACGTCATTTTGTCGAATTATCTCATCTCCATGTAAGTCGTGATCTTATCAGCTGGGTTTGATATAAAGAGACCAATTTACTTAGATCCACAATCTGACTGTTTTTTTTTTACAGATTTCAAGACTCCTATAGGTCTATGCCCATATCATTTTTTTTTTCTCAATTTACAATTTTTTTGCACCAAGGTTTACATTTTATCTCATATTACGTTAAGACCATCACGTTGTAGACTTTTTTAAATAATTTATTAAATGGCTATTAAGGACAGAAACCACCACGTCTACCAATAAAATGAAATAGTTTTTTTTTTAATTTACATGACTGAATGTACTAAATATTATGAATGCATTATAACTTAAATTGGAAAAAAGGATATGAATATAAAAAAAAACAATCTGGCTGTTGATTGTACAAACGATTGTGAGGATGCTTGCACGCGATTATGGTGCCGAATGCCGATTATAAATGTTTGCACAATCATCGCTGATTATGAGAGCGGAGAGCCGGCGTATTATACTGATATTGTAAATGGGAAAGTGTGTTTCGCCGTTGCAGTTCTAACACCACGTAAGTCACATTTTGGCTATTTAGTTATTTTGATGCCGTTTTGCAGAAAATCGGAAAACGCTTCGTTTAAGTTAATTAAGAACACGTATCAGCTAACAATAACTTGTACAACTTTTCAATAGTAAAATCTTTAGTATGGTGATCTATACAAAATTCAATTAATTGTTTCGCTCTCCTGAAAAGTTGCCACTTTTGACTTACGTTGTGTTAGAACTTCAACGACGATTTGTTTGTTAGTTTTTTTGGCCTTTCTTTAGCGCAAGAAACCAATTGAAGTCAATTGAAGTTGAAAGGAACACTGGAGTTGTCAAAGGAGGGTTAATAGAAGATTCTAATATTTTTGCGATTCTCGAATTCCACACAAATGAACCGGCGAGCAAAAGCTAGTAATTATAACATATTTGCTCCAAATATATTCATAATAGGTGTCTGTGGTCGAATTTCGACCATAAACTTTATTACTTGGCCATTAAATTTTATTAAAATAGTAAAATTGTATTAAAAAAGGTCATAGACTTCAACAATGTTTCAACCATTAACAAAAGAGTATTTTGTGTATGATTATCGTGTAATGTTAAAATACTTTGAGTGCGTAGCGTTTTTATCTAAATACAGGAGCGGAAAATTTTGTACCCATTTTTACGAAAAGGAGCGTGGAATACCAATATTATTTGAAAATATGCTTTTATCTTACATATATTTAATAAATAAAACGCTGCGCACACTACAACACGCACACTACAATATTTTGACATGGCACGATAATCATACACGAAATATTGTATTGTTTATGGTTGACGTCTGTGTTTATGCCAGATTGAAGTTTGTGAATGAATTGAGAATAGATTATATTTTTTATAGCTTCTCTATACGAAGGATTTAAATATTTATGGTCGAATTCCGACCACAGGGCGACCTCTAGTTGATTAAATATATACATATCAACTATTACTGGGAGAAATTTCATGCTTGTACACCAACGCGTCTTACGACAAAATGGCTACAAAGTTTTCCGCTCGCGTATTTATGTGTATAGATATTTTTGCAGAACCCCGTCGTGATGTTGAGTCCTAAGATCCAGCGCTCCATCCGTGTCAACGACGGACAGCTGATAGCGCTCTCCGACCGCGCGCAGTATGACCACTCGCAGGTAACTAGCACGGTGTCGTTTACGATATAAGCGAGCAGACGGGTCACCTGATCGAAACTGCCTTCGCCCATAGTTATAATTTCGAGGAACACTTATTTGTGGCGCAGTGGTAGCTCACGCCGGGGGTCGCGGATTCGAATTCCGCCTACGGAACGAAAGTTTTTCAAAGTTCTTGGGTCGTGGATGTGTATTATATAATGAAAATCTAAAATATGTATATATTGTAAAAGTATTGAATACATTACCGTTGTCTGGTACCTGTAACACAAGTTCTTCAGGTACTTACCACGGGGCCAGACTGACGTGGTGTGAAACGTCCCTAGATATTAATATTATTTATTATTACTCTAAATTTTGGTTGGCGATTCTATAAAGAATCGTAAACGCTTTTGGCCAAGCGTTGTAGGCCTTATTCATTCAGTATGAAGGTTTGAATAGGGAATAAGGTGTTGGGTGGATAAATTCACTTACTAGATGAAACAGAACGCGACCCTGTATCACACCATTTTTCTGCGAGACCGTGATGTAGGTCCGGTCGAGTCGGCCCATTCCTGCCGCGGAATATAATAAGTCTCCCGCGGAAATATTGTCCATATTATGTGATTGAGATCAGAAAATGTCTTATTCGTACAAGAGTTCAAATCTATCAGTGTCTTTGAAAATTAGGGGATAAACGAGCAGACGTGTCACCTAGTGGAAAACTATGTCACCCAAGTACACTTGTAACGGCTTCGCTTTGTATCTATCTCTAGACTACACTCTAAAGACCGGCAGGCGACAACGCACTTGCTACTCTTCTTATGTTACAAGTGTCGGTAGGTTCTGCTTATCAGCTTACCCTCATGCTCGTTTAACCCTAATTTCATTAAAAAATTTTTTAAAAACCTTAATATTATTATGAAATAGCTATTCCTAATAATATTCACCGCCATGGAAAATATATTTTCTTAATAATACCCTCACCGTTGATATTCTAAAATCAAGCCTACGAGATTGTTTACCAACTTAAAACTATTAATAAACGCAACCACGTCAACCTGGTCTAATTTAATTACGTAGTCAAGTGAGTTTTCACCGACGGGAGAGAGAGAGACTGTAAATACGGTACGTTCCCTTTAAAGACCTGCCTACATGTTGGCATATGATAGCCAAGATTATGCAAAACCGAGGAAAACCTAGTGTAGGGGTTACCCTTTGATAGAGGTGATATTGCTGCTGGGATGACGGATGCTGGATGTTAGGATGCTGGTTGCTGGGTGCTGCTGATATACTTGCTGATAGTGATGATTGAGATTAAATAACACCCAGCTGATGCTTGATAGTAATGTGTTTTTATTTTATTGTTAATGCTTACATTTATATGTACAAATATGATAATTGGGCAAAACGTACGAGTTCAACGACATGCTGAACCGTACATCTTGCCACTCTAAAAAGAAAGAAAACAAAAGAACAAAATCTAAAAAATGGTCACGAAAATCAATGTAAAACAATGTAAATAAAATTTATTAAAATATTATATAAAAAACAATTTAAGTATAAACGAAGTATAAATAAAATTAAGAGCTATACCGCGCTTTGGGTACGAGCACGGCGTGTCGTGGGGGGGGGGTGTGTTACCATGGTTGGCGGTCGTGCTACTCAACTGCCGTCAACGACAACGGCGGCAATAATATAATAATAATATAATATCCATGGACGCTTCACACCACGTTAATCTGGCCCCGTGCTAAGTACCCGAAGGACTTGTGTTACGGGTACCAAACAACGGAAATATTATTAATATTTTTATATTACACACATATTTAAGATTTTTGAAGAAGACCCAGGAACATTGATAAACTTTTTGTTCCGTCGACGGGATTCGAACCCGCGACCCCCGGCGTGAGCTTCTGTTGAGAAATAAGTAAGATATTAGCGATGTAAGTTTTCTACTCATCTCTTTCTCTTAAAACGTAATTTAGTATGAACTTTGTATGCAGCTTATGGAATTTGACGTCACAATTAATATCGGATCTCTTTATTTAATTAAATAATAAAAAACTATGCATATTCCCTATTTTGATAACCATGGCATCGTAAATTCTTAGAAATTTGATGCTGTCTTTTCCCTAGCTACGCTGGGAAGAATTTACATTTTTTATAAGTGAAGGCTACTTATCTCTGCCTTTCATGTATTTATGAGATTCGCTGGCATCCTAGAGAGATAAGATACCCAAAGGTCATAGCCTACAACGACCATTCACTAATCCAGACTTAGTTCTTCAGGTCACAAATACTAGTAAAAAGTTTTTACTGATAGTTATAAAAGAGTTTATGAAATTGTCCCTGTTAAGTGCTAATTTAAATTGGACCATGGTACTATGCTCAGAATAATATTCGAACTCTTGTTTTTTTTGCAGGCTGGATATCTTCACAAACGAACTTCAGACAACTCAAAATGGCAGTTGCGCTGGTTTATTCTCTACCAGGTAAGTTGGTAAAGATGGTTGGGTACCGCTGGAATAGATTTATAGGTGATATATGAACGACAGTTGAAATAAACCACCTGGACTTCTTCCTGACCGAGCATCCCACGTCGCTAGGTCGGAAGATCTTCCTTTGCTTTCACATATCTCGGCGAATGGGTCTATTAGTCTGAAGTGCTATATGTTACCAGAACCTGTTGTTCTACTACGAGTCGGAGAACAACACGCGGCCGACGGGGGTGCTGCTGCTGGAGGGGTCCTACTGCGAGAGACTCAGCAAATCACCCATGGACAGAAACGCTTCGGTAAGTTGGTTAATGCGAAAAGAACGCATTTAGATTTGTGAGTAATTTGATTTTGGTGGATGGTGGTCAGTAGTGGGGAGTATTTGAAGATTGCGCGGCCGGGACTTCTGTAGCTTTCCGCTTCATCATCTTAAAGCCCCATCAACCCAGGATCTACCGCCTGGGGCTAGGAAACCCTAGAGCAAATAGCTCATGAAAAAGTTGCCGATCGAAAAACACTAAAATGAATTGCTATATGTATTCTTTTAAACTAGGCTTTAGGCAACCACATGGCCAAACATGTATCCTATAACACAAGCTCTCTCACGCAGTTCTGCTTCACAATCTCGTATCGCCGCGACAGCCAGAGGCAGTACGAGCTGCGAGCCGCCTCCGAGATCGACTGCGTGCACTGGGTCGACGCCATCCGGGACGCCAGGTTAGTACTCCAGTCTCCAGCCGCTCTTATACGTTTCTTAGAGGGCGCTAAAGATGGCGTCCAGGACCGGGTGCAGAAGCTTAAAATCGCGTTCTTAAAAAATTACGCTCATTTTTATGGTCCAATTTAATCTATACAAATAAATAAAATTGAAGTGTCTGTTTGTAACATTATAAACTAAAATAACTTTTTTCACAATTTTTGTCTGTCTGTCTGTTTGTGTTGGCTAATCTCTGAAACGGCTGGACCGATTTTGACGGGACTTTCACTGGGATGTAGCCAATATAATAAGGAATAACTTAGGTCACTTTTTAGTCGACTTTAAAAAGAAGGAAGTTTATGTTCGAATATTAAATCTGTTCCTTTTGGTCCGATTTCCAAACTTCTTTTATTGTTGGTATACGAGTAGTCCATATTTGACACCATGTTAATAAAAGTGGTGACCTGATGATGCAATCCATGAGAAATCGATGGGACTCCTTGAAATTGTATCAAAAGTTATTGTTAATATGACTTTTCTCAAAAAAATCAATTCCTCAACTCCATTATTACATCTTTATATCTATACAGATAAATAAAATTGTAGTGTCTGTTTGTAACATAACAAAAACACTCAATGCGATTTTCGAATTCCTCGCGAGCGAAGCCGCGGGCAAAAGCTAGCTCTAAAATGTATGGGTAAGTTTGTTTGTCCTTCCTTTACGCCCTATCTAAGTTATGTATGTATTTTCTTTAACAAAGTTTATGCTAAAATATATAAAATATTTTGTTATATGGTTATACTTAGAGAAATAGGCTACATTGTCTTGGAAAACATCGAGTATTTTTACACGATCTTCGAATACCACGCGAGTGAAGCCGCAGGCTAAACCTGGTACCTAATCCTACTAATATTATAAGTGCAAAAGTTTGTGAGTTTGTAACTTTGTAAGTTTGTGAATGCGTATGTCTGTTACTTCATGGACCGATTTTGATAAAGTTTGGCATCGAGCTAGCTGATATTCATAGGCTACTTTTATTTTTCCAGTAATTGTGTCACCTTGTAAAATTCTAATTTGGGCCTATCTTTCTATCTTTGACTAAGTCTTATTTCGGTATGCCAAAAACGTTCCATTTAAATTTATCTTCAACTTGTCAAAAATGAATCTTTAACATTTTATTCCCGATGTTCCACGAAGATTACCATTAAAAGTTCCAACTTCCCCAATAATTGGGTCAGTTTTGCCCCCGGGGAGAGCCGGGGAGAGATGGGGAGAACAGGTGGATTAGGGTCACAACCTTGATATTGCGAATAAAGGCCTGCGCACACAACAGCCCTTGTGATAAGCACATGCGCACACTATTGTTGGTTCTTTGTTAATTGTGAAAAGTTGTTATGAAGGCTAACATAGCCTTGGTTATATATATATATACATTAAAATCACCGACTATAAAGAAATTAATTTGATTAAAAGAACTAATGGTATGAGTGATTGATTAATCCGCTCTTTGGTTTAAGTATATTTTTCTTAAAAAAAAATTGTTGCTATTTTTGTCCCATCTCGTCTGAGACACCCAAAGCCTTCCGGTCCCCAAAAATGGCTATGACAGACAGACAGGAATGACGGATCTATAATGTCTGATTTACACGTTACTCTCTTTTTATTTGAATGAGTAAAAGTAGAAAACTCTGCGGGAACTTCGTTTTTTCATAGAAGATACTCCCTTAAATAGAAAAGTAAGTAATTAAATTTTAACGTAACTTTAAGTTATTAAAATGTAACTGCATGTAATCATAAAATTTAGTAGCAAATGACAAGTTGAGTCGCTTAAAATTATGTTAAAATTTAGTTAACTACTTATTTACTTAATACCGGACATAAGCCCAAATGTCTAACCCTAAAAAACACTACCATTTTACGAACCTGTAATACTGAATGATATCATCTCAGTGTCTCAAGGAAGCATCCTTTCGCCTTGGCCAGGTCGAGGTCGCTCCCGCGTAGCCCGAGGCCGAAGCCCCGGCGAAACCCGAGGCCTCCCGCCCGTGCAACATAAATGCACATTACCGATATTACACCTTTTACATGACTTAGAGTCGCCATTTTATTAGCTTTTATAACTCCAGTTACTTTATAAGATTTTTATAAGACCACTTTCATTACTGCGCTTGGTTTTATATTACAATTTCATTAGTTTCGCTTCTCAGGTTGTAAAGGGTGTAATATGTGGTATTATTTATTTGTTTAGTTTTATGAACGAAACCGCGTATTAATATTATAGACATAAATTGTAACTGCAGTTGAATCGTAAGATAATGTAACTTTAAAGTTTAATCAGTGTTATCTTTTATTTAAATCGTGCTAAGTTGAAACTTAACCCCTTTTATCGGCAGTTTATTTAGCTTTACAACGTAAGTTGCAAGTTAAAGAGGATTCTACAACTAGAAAGCTTTAGGATACGTATAAAAACCTACCAAGTGCAAGTTTAACTCGTGCACGAAGTGTTTCTGAACGGTAGAAAGAAAAAAATTAGAAAAACTTGTTCTGACAGTAGGCGAAATACAGGAGATAGCGCGATGTAGTCGTACTGCAGCACCATCTAGTTTTAAAAAGGAAGAAACTATATGTTATTGATTGTACTTATTGATATTGATTGTACGTGAATAATTATTTTGATTTCAACAAATCATTGTTGGTTCATGGTTGAAATTCATATTCAACCTAATCATCATCACGCCTGATGATGACTTTGTCGAAACCGATCGTGTATTTGTTATTTTATAATATAGTGGAAATAGTGCATGAAAAAGAAACTGTAAAAAAACACGTTTTTTGTATGAGAGTCCGCCTTAAACATTTCATTTGTTTTATTTTTAGTATTTGTTGTTATAGCGGCAACTGAAGTACACATTCTGTGAAAATTTCAGTTCTCTAGCTATGACCGTTCTTGAGATACAGCCTGGACAGTTGGAGACAGACAGACGGACAGTTCTTCTCCTGTTCATGCTCAAAATATCTCCATAAAATATTTTAGCAAAATAGGTCCAGTAGTTTGGACGTGAAAAAAATACATAGACTTACTTTAGCATTCATAATATTATGACCGGATTAAAGGAATCTGTAGGATAAAAATTTCATACAAAGTATGGCGAGACAACAATATGGATTTTTTTTAACCGACTTCTAAAAACGAGGAGGTTATATGTTCGGGTGTGGATATTTTTTTTATGTATGTTTAACCATGGCTCCTTAAAGTATGGAAATAACATTACCACAGGCTCCATCGCCGAAAGTATTTTTCAGTACAACGCGGTCACATTAACTAGACAGTTGTTATTGACAAAAAAATGTTAAAAAAAAAACAAAATGTCCAAAAATACGAACAAAAAACTAGCTAAAATATCGATACTGATACGAGGTAACAATTGGCTAGTTTTCGTCTGCTGTTTTTGGTCATTTTTTTATTTTTTTTTACATTTCTTTATAAAGGTTAACTGTCTAGTTAATGTAATTGACCTAATTAATATATAAACTTGCGGGGAATGCCGTTATTACATTTAATTACATGAAAATTTTCCACAAAAACGCTTGCAATAAATCACTTTTACCCTCCGGTGCCAAACGACGGGGTGTTATATGTTTAACTTTTCTGCGTGTGTCTGTGTCTTTATAGCTCACAAACGGAGTATTCTTGGTTGTCGGGTAGGGTTATCTTGAATAAGGAAGTACAAGCTTATATTAGGGCGAGGTGCCCTCTCGGTTCGCGGGCAAACTCCATCGGAAAATACAGCCTCACGGGGAAAACAGCGCTTGTTCAACTTGTATGTTGAGTTCAATAGGCCGGCAACGCACTTGCAATGATTTCAATGTTACGACTGCCCATGCCTCGACCAGTTAGCTCGTTTGAGTTGTCTATACTAATAGTATAAAGCTGAAGAGTTTTGTATGCTTGTTTGTTCGTTTGTTTGAACGCGGTTATCTCAGGAACTAGTGGCCGGAAATGAAAAATTGTTTTTGTGTTGGTTACCACATATGTAACTGTTAGATATTATTTAGTATTATGTATTATCTATAGAATGTCGTTATATGTGCGCCCGCACACCCCCGCGTTGCATCGCGGATATTTTGGAAAGCTCAATAAATGAGTGCGAAATTGACCACGTGTTTGATTAGACGTAATGCCCGCCCCCGTATCTAACAATAACATCACGCTACAAGTAGGAGCCGAGTAATCAAAAAATGTTGTAAAAACGGGATAATTTATAAAGTTCCACGTGGACGTGGTCGCGGGCAATAGTCAGTAGTTTCGTAATATAACAAATGTACAGTAGGCTCGGATTTGACCTTTGTTATTTCAATTAACTCTGGCGAGGCGGAGGGAAACGCTCCAAATGAAATTCCCCGGCGTTGTATACATTTTTAAATATCCTTTCGGTTTCTTATTAGGCGTTATTAAAATATGGATGGTGAGCCGGGGACGGTTGGCATGGCAACGGGTTAGGACGGCCGCACACTAATGAAACGTCTGGTTTTTAGCCGACTTTAAAAACCGAGGAGGTTATATGTTCGGCTGTGGATTTTTTTCGCTCCGCCGTTTGTGAACCGATTTTCAAAATTTTTCTTTGTTGTATAGGGTATTGTTCCGAATAGGTCCCTTGTTCACCATGATGGTGGCTAATGATGGGAACCATGAGTAATCGAGGGGACTCCTCGAAATTTATATTGAAACATATGGAGATATATATTGGTTTCCTTAGAAGTGTCCTAGGTATATGTTACCAAAAATTAAGATTTGGCATCAAGGTATACCATGGTTCCGAAAGTACTGAGAGAACTCGTGATTCTTTAGAGATACGATTTTGGGGATTTCGGCGTTGTTTTAGGAACTGAAAGTATATGCTACTACAACATAAATTATATTCATAGTCATCGTCATCACAAAAGTGGTAACCTGATGATGGGATCCTTGAGTAATCGAGGGAACACCTCGAAATTTGTATGGAAATATATAGTGATTTTGGTTTCCATA
>JAOTAV010001061.1:0-10042 GCA_026546445.1 Cyclargus thomasi | reverse complement strand
GAAGATTGTGTCCGTACACGGAAACAGGCTGATGCCTCACCGAATTCTGAAACAGGCACTATTAAAGAATAAATATGGTAAATGAAAAATTTTTTAATGATTTATTTGTTTAAATATGGTAAGCAAATTTCTGCTAAATTTTTATTCTCTTAATTAAATTACAATTAATACATTTTCGTATAACAATTAAATAAACCTTAACAAAGCAATAAACACATTTATAAATGGAAAAATTTAGCAGACATGAACTGCGACTCTCATCTTTCTGCTAATTTGATTCTATTCTTTCAGCAAATAATTTTTGTTATAATGTATTTAGCTAAAGAACACTACGTTCCAGAGCTAAGTTTCTCCTTTTCAGGGTTGTTTACTCAGATTAAAGAAGGGAACTTGGAAATTGTTGGTATGATTATTACCCAGTTCTTCTTATTTGAGTTACTTTTAATGATTTTATCGAGAATAAAGAAAAGTGAGTTGTTTAACAAAATTGTTTCTACTATAATTTGTGGTATTTCTATTTCTATTTGTGTATTTACAATTAAAAAGGTGTTGCAGATACAAAATAGCACTCTATTTAACGTAGCTTCTTACTGTATTGGATTTAATATGAAAGACAAATACAGTTTCCATCTTGTAAATGGTATTCTTGATTACCTAGCTTTTATTTTATATTCAACACTTAATTTAGCAAACAAAAACACTATTTTTATTTCTTATGGGGTAATTAACTTACTGTCATTTATATTTATGTCAATGTATTATCAGTTCTCCGATCTTTTTATCTTACTTTTCACTACTGTAAAGCTAATTTATTACAAATTGTGTTATTTTTTAAATAATGGATGGTTTTTTATTTGTATGTATTCTGTGATATTGGTTCAATTCTTTGTATTGATTTACTTTTTACAGTATTTCTCTCATTTATATGAGAAGGTTGATTCCAATTATTTTGTAGGGTATCTCAAATATTTTTATAAACCTCAATAAATGACTTTTTTTAATAATTTGTGATCTAAAATAAAAAGACATATTGACTTTTAAGGTAAAACATAACATTCATATTATAAAAATTAATCATTAATATTTTGAAAAATAGTATCTTTTAAAAGACCTCTGTGATAATTGTAAAAATATTTAAATTTTTTTATTGACTGATGATTTTACCTTAAAAGCAAAGAAAAATAGTTAAATGATGTACAAAGTCTATTTTGGCTTTGTATTTTAAGTTTTATTTAAAAAGGAAAACAAAATATAAAATTTAATTGCGCAAATAACGTGATAGAAATTGATTATTTTCCTAAATTTTGATAAGTATATAATTATTATTCGCTTAAAAATTCTTTTAAAAATAAAAATACTTAGGTATCGCAATTCGCCCAAAAAAACAAGTCTAAATTTTAGCATTACATGAAAGTATCATATTTCTGTGTATATAAATTTAAACTACTGATAATTAATTATTTGAATAATTAAAAAATTAATGTTTATTTTAGCTTTTTAATTACAATTTAATCTTTAATATCTCAAAATAGCATTTTTAATTTACTATTTTAAGATTTTAAAATGTAAATTATCATACCTGGATTTAGTTCGTAATTAAGAAAAAATATTTTATTATCTAATTGACATTTTTTTAAAAGTCATGGGAGTTTAAATATACTTTTTCTAATTAAAAAAATTTTTTTAAAGATCTGAATTTCTTAGAATAGAAAACTTACAGGTATAAAAAATTTTTAATCAGTAAATTAACAAAGTAATCATTTCTATTTCTGTAAAATATTAATTTACTTCAATTAAAAAAAGGTATTTATACTTTAAAAATCAAAACCCTTTATGTTGCTATTTTATTTTTTTACACTTTTTAATGCTTCGAAACTAGTCAGAAAAAACAGTTTATCAATGTTTTCTTTAAATACAAAAAAAAAGCTGAATCATGAAGAGTTATTATTAGAAACAGAAATTTTACTGGATAAGTTAAAAGAAGAGGCATTGAAAATATCTAAAAAGATACATGAAAATTTACAAGATAAAATTAATCTAAAAAATTTAAAAGGTGACGAAATTAATAATATTATCGCTGAGCTTGATGATTATTGGACCGATACGCAAAATTTCTTTAACAAAAAAAACGAAAAGTGTTCACAATTATTTTATTTGAAGCATATAAGGGTAGATCTCGTTCAGAAACTAAATAGCCTTTTTGCTGACCAAAGAAATATGTTGTTATTAATGAAAAATAACATTCTTATGGAATCTGAACCCTGTATAAAACAACTTAATCTGGAGCAATCAAAAATCAAAGCTATTATTGATAAAATCGAAAATAAAAAGGAAGATTTTGTAGTTATTAAAACTTCTTTTCAAAGTCTAAAAGAATTTATTAGCACTCGTAATATGCATTTAGAGAGAACTCGAAAACAGGATTTGCAAGAGATTTATTCAAAAAATGCAACAATTCGCAAAGAATTGCATAAAATTTCAAAAGAAATAACTCAAATTAGTCAGTATTTAGAAAATGAGCTGAATATATCACATCATTGCACTGAATCTAAAAGCAAACATATCCCTTCAGCTCCCGAATACGAAGCGGAATCTAGGAGTTTAGAAAGTGAAACAAGTAATGATGAAACGAGTGCTTTACAAGGTGAAAATGATTTAGAAACAGGTGAGAGAAATGGAAGGATTGAGATAGATGCAAATGAAGAAAGTCTTTACCCCCGCCTTACCAGTTTACAGTAAGTAAATAAATACTTTTATAATCTAAAACCTTTAAGATTAAAAATACACTTTGAATTGAAATATAAAAAACAAATGGTATTCTTTAAATCTTCAAAAAATCATCTAGAAAAAAAGTATGATTTGAAATACTTATAAATATTTAGTGTATACCTATTATTTATATTTTTTAGTTCGTTTTTTATTTTTATAAAAAATAAATCATTAGCTAAGTATCAAAAAATAAAATTAAGCTTTTAGCTAATTTAAATGATAATACTTATTAAATCGTTGTATACTTAGTTTCTTAATATGATTTTTCTGTCATCAAAATTTGTTATTTCTGACTCTAAAAATATTTATTTTTTAATTTGATAATAAAAGACTATAACATATTTAAAATGATTAACCTTTCGACTTTATAATTAGGTTTAGTTCACTTTCTAAATTACATAAAAAACTACTTTTAATATTTAAATAAATTGTTGTTCTATACTTATTTTTTGAAATCTCACCTATTTAAACTTTTTTGTGTTTATCTTTAATATTATGAAAAATATTGATCTTAATTAACAGTAAATGTAGCCTTAAAAAATTTTTATCAGTTAATATGAATTTAACATATTTTTTTTGCGAAATTGAATCATAAATCATAAATGTTCTTTTAGATCCATATTTTTAGCGAGTACAAATAAGAAAAAAAGGTTTATTCTATCAATAATTTGTTCAAATCCTTTTTAATATTATAAAAACAAACCCACTCTAAGTACAAAGTTTTATTATAAATTAATATCGAAGAAAAGAATTTGACTTTTGACATCAAGATAAAAATTTAACCAATCTTTTCTTTGTTAAGAAAATTTCTTATACAATTTAATAAAAATTTAATTAAGTAAAAACATTTAAATTACTTTCGACTCAAGATTAACACGCTTTTTTTAATAAAGCTCATCAGTAAAAGGTAGCTACGAAAAAAACATAAAAATTCTAATTTTTTGCCATGAACCATGAAAAAAAGGAGAAGAAAATCATTTGAAACTTTTTTTATGTGTACAATTTAGAATCCCTTGAAAAATAAATTTCTATTTTATTTTTATATTATAGAAGAATATAGCGAAAAATAAGAATCGTTAATAACAAACATTTACTTTAGATCAAATCTAATAACCAAGGTACGAGAGGTACTAAAAATTTTTTTGTTTACCTTTCATGTATAAAATGATTTTTTGTATATGGATCTCTATTTTCGTATTTCTAAAATATTACTGAACAAACAAACAAGATCATCATATGCTATTAAATTTAAATTATACAATTGAAAAAAAAGTAAAGTATTAAAAGAGGGTAAAAATTTATGATATGCATACTAGCATATATAAACAAATTGCAAATTTTACGAAGAAACTTTGAGTAATAAGTGTATTTTATTTTTAACCAAGTAATATTTTACACTTTTTCTAAAAAGTTAAAAAAGAAGGAGAACAAATAAATTTAGTGTTACTTTATTTTTATTCTAAAAAATTTGCAATTTCGTATTCTTGTAAGAATTGATTTTCGAAATAAATTTATAGTTAATACCTTGAGTCATAAATTAAACATAAATTTTTTTGTAATTCGTATTTTTTGCAGGTTTCGCAAATACAAACCATTGTACATTCTATATTTTCAATCTAAACATAATTTTTGATTAAAATTTTTTAATTGCCCTTGTTTTCTATTGTTTTTATAGATTTTTTAGTTTTGTGTATATAGATTCGGTATTTCACTTAAATATATTGTTGAAATTTAAGAATTCAAAACAAATATGATGAATGATCTCATGTTTTAAGTGCAAATAGTTAGATAAAAGGGTATTTTTGTTCGATATGTGATTATTTTCTGTTTAATATAAAACTATCTATTTAAAAGACATATTTCTATAGGTTTTATTTTAGGTTTTAAAAAATTTATATACAAATGTAAAAAGATGCCTCTTATAAATAAATCAATGTTAAATATTTGAATCCTTTTTGAGCAATGATGTTTAGCCTCCTCTTTATCAGCTACTTAATAATTGGTAGGGATTTAAGAGTGAATGGAAAGATCTAATTGTATCAAAAAGACTTAAATATCATTTGATCATTTTTTTTGAGAGAAAATTTTATAAAAATTATGGATTCTGGGAAATGTTCTTCAATATAAAGCAATAAAGCAACTGCGATGGCAGCACATTTGACCCTATATTAAGAGAACAGTTTTAATTTTGCTTTGATCTCTTGTTTTTCTTCTTTAAGCCCATTTCTAGGCTCACAACGTGATTCTAAAATGTTTTTAAGATTTTTTGATTATTTAAGTTATAATTTTAACTTTAGAATAATCGTTTGGTATTTTATTGTTAAGATTGAATGTTTCGGGGCAGGTTACTAATGTCGTTTTAAATTAAAAAATATTTATCAAGGTACAAAATTTATTTCAAAAAGTATTTTTAACATTTTTAAAAGGTATAATCGATCAAATAATATTTTTATCTTTACGCCATCTAAATTTTTATTTACTCCGTATTAGACGGTAATTATATAGCCGGTATAATATTGAAAAATTGTTTAATGCCCATGTTTTTTTACTTTAGCTGCCTATTAATACAATTTTACAATTTTTAAGTTGTTATTTAGATTTCCTCTGTTAAGGCAGAAAACACAATTAAAGATACAAAGTAGTTTTATGTATGCACATAGTTTTGCTTAGATCTTTAGATGTTTTCTCATATAAACATCAAACATCAATGACGTAAAACATAAAAATTGTATTAAGCCTTGATAATTTTAAGTAAAAATCCACATCTTGAATGAATATATCAAATTTTAACCAAAAATCATATAATTTAAAGATTAAACAAAATTTTTTTATTTTCTTCATTTAAAAGTTTCTTTTAATATTTCACCCTCCTTTCTCTTATAAAACTTGTTTCATGTATTTTTAAAATTGATTTTAGATAAATCTACATAACTAGTTGAGGGTTTTTTGAACGATTTATTTTTCTTCGTTAAATCCTTTTTCGTTGGTGTTTCTAGTCTGTAGATTTTATCGAGTAAATAGCTATATTTATTTGCTAAAGCCAAATACTCAACATCTTTAGATTCTATAACTTTTTTTAAATATTGAATTTTACTTTCCAACTGCTCAATAATTGCTTTCTGTTTCATGTTTAAATTTTCTACTTGGTCAATCTCTTTGTTCTCTATAAATGGTAAAGATTCTTCATAATCCAGAAAATCTGAAGAAAAGGTTGCCTTTTGGATTATTTTTAACCCTGTTGCTTGTTTACTTTTATCCAGTTCTTTTTTAATAAAAATATCTAATCTAAACTCATCACCAATGCTATAAAGCGAGCTTGGTCTCTCTGCTCTATCCTTTCCTAGATTGTTTAAACTGAGCGTAGAGCACGATTTTCTTCCTCCTATAGAAGGATTTTTGCTGAATATATGAGAACATGTTCGTTTGAGTCTAGAGCCAAATGAATTGTTTCTTTTTACTTCAGGCTCTTCTGCTTGCCTCACTAGTTGAGTTAATAAGAATAAAAGTTGCATCGTATGGGGGCTTGTGAGTTCTTTTTTATAATATTCTGTATTTTTTTGGCATTTTAATAAATAAAAAATTTTTTGGCTTATTGGATTTGCGGATTCTTTTTATTTTAAACTCCTAATAATATTAAGAAGCAAAACTATTTTCTTTTAAATCAAAAGATTGATGATTATTAAACAAACATATTAAATATAATTAATTGGTTGTTTCTTTCACATGTAATTTGTTATCGTAAATTAAAGGTATATCTATTTTTTGTGTTTGAAAAAAGATATTCCTAAAAAATCATAATTTACTTTGTTAATTAACAAATTTACTGAAAACAGAATATATGAAGAAAAAAGCGATACATAATTAGATAATAATTTAATCGCATTTTTTATCATATAAGAATAACCCTATTTAATTAGAATATATGGTGTTTAACGTGAATAAATTATTAATCACGTTGATAATTTGTGTATATTATACATTTACTTAAATACTTATAACCCTTTGAAATAGGCAGTGTAAAAAATGTAACTGATTAATCGAGTTTTAAAGTAATTTATTGTTTTTTACTATGGATTATTTATTTAATTATAAATTTATTTTATGATATTGTTGTCAGATTTCATTAAAACACATTCCATCTTAAAGATGTTATCTGATTTATTAATATTTATCTGATATAAAATACAGTAAATTTTGCCTATTGAGTGTATATTAATGATTTAAAAGCGTCAACTTAACATTTATTATTTAATAAATTAAATATTAGAAAATTTTATAACAGAAAAAATTTTTAAATGTAAATTTAGGGATTTAATTGTTAATAAAAATTGCACATTCTTCTTGAGGTTATAAAATTAAGTAATGCATTTATTTCACAGATCATGTAAATATTGTTTGATTTTTCATAATTGAGAAATATTATTCAATTCAATTAAAAAGTAAGATTATCATTCTTTTGTGTAGATATTTCAGACAAAAAATATACGAAAACTCTCTCGACGTTTTTATTTAGGTTTTTTTACACAGAAGTCAAGTTTGTTAAGAGATTTTTAAAAGATTGCTTTTGTATTTTTAAGAAACGAAATCTATTATTGCAGGTAAATCTGAAAATTATATAAATTGAATTTGTGATTGTACAGAGTTATTATAGATACAAATAATATTTTTGTAAATAATAGCCCCGCTTCACAAATAAGAATAATTACATATAAAATATGCAATATTGTAAAACCTACTTTCAAGTCATGGCACAATTATTAAATAACCATTGATTACAAAATTAAAATTAAATTTTATTTCAAAGAAAAATATAATATAAAATCAATTTTGATTTAAGGTATAATTATATTTTCTTGAAAATTCATTACATTTACATATTTTTCACTCCTTTTAATGACATACTTATGGTCTTATAAATTGAATTAAATATAATTTATATAATCTTCTCGTTAAGAAATTGCATTTTTTTTTGTTGCCTAGGGATGTGAAATCCATACGAAGATCTTTTCGCTATACCATACCTTCTTTATAAGAATATTAATTTCTAGTCATAAGAAACATATGGTAACGAATTATTTACATAATTAAGTATATCTCAAGATAATGCAAACCCTTCACCCCTAAAATTCCCCTTTGAGCACTCTACTGATAGTCTAAGTCTAATTTACCTAAAAGACTTTGGTTACAAAAACATCCCCTGTTAATTCTGATTCGAACAGTAATTTATTCATTAATTTTAGTTTTCTTATTTTAGTTATGTGATTTTCTTGAAAAATTATATTTTTATGGTATTTTTAATTGATTGCATTAAACGAACAATTAATTTATTGATTTATTTTAGAAAAAATTTTAAAATACTTTAAAGAGGAATTTATTTCCATTTGTTTTGAAGTTAAGGTTAAGTACTTCAAAATATAATATAAAAATTACTTTTATTTTGTAATTTTTCTTCGGTATTATTTATAATATTAAAACTTCTTTATTAATTTCATTAAAATTAAGTTAAAAACTTGGTATGATTTTTTACTTTCTGATTTATAACTTGACTACATTCAATCTAAAAAATATTTTCGATGGATTTTTAATATTTTTTTAGTAAAATAACTTTCCTAAACTTTACAAAAATGTTATATCATAATGTATCTTTGATAAAATTTAATTAAAATATTTTATTTATGTAAAAATTAGAAAATTATGTTTTATTGGTTTTTTTGTTGCCTAGGGATGGGAAATCCATACGAAGATCTTTTCGCTATACCTTCTTTACAAGAATATTTATACCTAGTTGACGGAAACATATGGTAAAATATGTTTCCCATACTTAAGTATAGCTCAAGATACTGCGAGCCTTTCATTCGCATAAACCCACCCCGTGCACTCTATTAACTGCCTAAGTCTACCTTACCTTGCAGGCTTTAGTTACAGCAAATAATTTCTAATTACAAATTAAATTAATTGATATTTTTATTATAAAGATAAAAATTATAGAATTTTTTATAAACTATAAAACTACAATAATTAGCTAAAGTGAATTAAAAGACTCTTTGTTTTATAAAATTTTATAATTAAATAATATTATTTTTACATACTAGTGAATTATCAAATTAGAAAAGCTTTTATTTTTCATGGTTTAAAAAAATATTCTATAATTTTTATAAAAATGTGATTTACCTACAACAAACATGTCCATATTGTAATAAAACCATGAGATTAGTCAAAACAATTAGGAGATACAATTACTTTTTTTAGAGATTTCAGATCATTAAAGTTAACGACAAACATGACTTCTCTTAATTAATAATGATTGGTTATTGTACTGATTTTTTTGAGATTATGTTGGAAAAAAATTTTTTAGTGACATATAAGTTGATACACGAAACATTAGTAAATAATTTAATTAAAGAAAATGTTCTAGTAATTTTACAGTCATAAAACTGAGAAATGTTTAAAAATGCTTGTAAAAAATTTTTAAAAAACATCTTTAAAATCTGATGAATTAGAAATATAGAATAAATAAGTAAACCAAAATTCACCAGATTGAAACATAACAAAGGAAAGCTAAAAGAAAGTAGTAAACAAAATACAATGTTTGGTATGGTTATATAACAAATAAATCAGTAATTTTAAACTATTTAGAAATAGAAAATGAAGAACTATATTTCTTATAATTATAAGTTTATTTAATAAAATTCAATTACACATTTAGGAGTGTTTTCTTTATAAATTGAAAGGTTGCACTGTCAAGAAACAAACTAATTTTATTTAAAAAACTTGGTTATCAAGAAAAATTAACTGTAAATCACTCTCTACTTCAAAAACTTTGTCTCATATCACATATACATATAATATCTAAACATATTGGAACAGTTGTAATGAAATTTAAATACTTATATAACATAAAAAAAGAATCTAGTACAATTACTTTAAGAATGGATGTAAAGTAAAAAAATTCAGAATAAAAACAATGATTTTTTTTTGATTAAGAATGAGACTTTTACGAGAAGACCTCTTGGTATACTTTATACATAAAATATTAGGTACCAATGATTTATGAATAATTTTTAAATTAATTGATGAGATAAATAATAATTTTTAATAAATATTTTTAAATGTATTGTTAAATTATTTATTAATTTTTAAATTTACTTCAAAAACAAAGGTCAAATAATTCACTTCAGCTTAATTTTGATTTTAGAATGATTTAAAATAAAGTAACTGATTATAAATAATAAAATTATTTCAAGTTTATATTTTATAAAAAAATTTAAATTAA
>JAOTAV010001060.1:0-10042 GCA_026546445.1 Cyclargus thomasi | reverse complement strand
TTATATGTAGATTAATATATTAGAAGTTTGTAAACGAATTAGTTACAAATCTAAACAAATTTAACTTTTTATAAATCTATTTTATACATAAAAACACAACATTAAAATATGATGTTAAACATTTTGCATTTAATATTTATAATTTAAACTTGTTTTTTAAGACCTTCATTTTAAAAAATCTAAAGTCTATATCATCATGTGTTTTTTATTTTTATTTTTTATTATTTAAATTGATTAGTTGCCGAGTTTTTTGTATCTTTAAAAGTACTATTTATAAATTTTTTAAAAAATTTAAATCAACTCTAGTTTTTAATTGAGATATCCCTATAATTTTTCCCAGAGTAAAATTATAAAGGGGATCTAAAAATTCATCAATCTTTAACTTTTAGTGTTTATTGTCAAAATAAATCCTTTATTTATAAGGTTAGTTATAAAGATGTTGTATAAATTACTCATAGCGTATAAATCAAAAAATTTCAAAAGTGAAAAACTAAAACACTAAGGAATTAATAACATTTTGCAAAAAAATTCTCTCAATGAACAAAAACCATTTAATTGAAACAAAAAAGGAAGCTATGTTTCTTATTAATTAAATAAAATATCCGATAGAATTAACTATTATATAAGAACTATTTAAGCGAAATATGCGAGTGTAATAATAAAAATTTACCTCTAAAATCTATAGATTTATGTCATAAAACTACAACTCTGCAGTAAAAATATAATATTAAATTTAAATTCGATAAAAGCTTAGAGTATTACATAAACAAGACAATTTTATATCATAGGTAAGCTAATAAAAATTACAATTTCATAGGAATTTACAACAAAAGGTTTAGACTAAATTAATGTTCAAAAGGATACTTGAAATATAAAATTTTTTTTTGTCGCACTAAAATGAAGCAAACATGTTTATTTTTTGAATATGGCAGAGTATTTTTTTACTCAAGGCAGGTTTTATTTTTTTATCAAACTATAATTATGATTTAACACAAAAATTTTACTTTAATTTTATTTTGAAATTAATAGCGATATTATCTATTATTTGTTATTGTCGTTGTTTAATACTTTTTTATTTAAATTAGAATTCATCATGGGTTAATAAATAATATATTTAAACAATTATTTTTCTAGAAAATATCCTTTAGGTATTTCCTACAGTTATAATTACCTTTAACTTTTTTTGTCGTGGTTTACCAATAAAATAAATTTTCGCTAAAGTATAATTTACTTGTTCTAAAACATCTTAAAAATAGTTAAAAATACTCAAGTGATTTAAAAATAACATTTATAAAATCTTTGGTTTTAGTCTTTTGATTTAAATAATTTATATATTGTTCTCTTCTTATATTATATATTTGTAAAAATAAACAATTCAAATACCTTTAGTTTTGACAGTCTTTTAGATAGAATATAGCATATTGTGCTTGATAACCATACAATGGTTTATTTAAAGTTAAAGATTTACAAAAGAATTTTGATATCTAAATTTAAAGAAGTATAGAGTTACGAGTTTGCTTGAATTTATTCTGAATTTCGGAAGTCCTCATTATTACAAAGAAATTTTCTTGATGAATTATTATATATAAGACTTAGATGAATTTAGAAATTATTATAAATCAAAAGCTCATGCCAATTTATTTTTTAATCTAATAACAATATAATTTAAAATTAAATTTTTTTGCTGCGAAAAGGTTAAAATCTCTAAACGATTTATACTAATCTGTTTTATGTAATGCTCTCGAATTTTAGAATGATAAGCATTTTGTTCAAATCTTTAATCAACTTAGAAAGCTGCTAAATAGTATATATCAAACATCCAATTTTTTTAAACTGCACAGAAATGTAAAAAAGGACTTATTTTTACATCTAAATTTAATAAATATATGAGGAAAGTAGAATAAATCAATTCCAAATTATTGTAAAAAATAATATAAATAAATGTTTCTTAAATTAAAGACGACGAATTATGTTATTTTTATAATATGTTCATATTTATTGTAATTTTTATCTAAGTAAATAGTTTTGGATTTAGAATTAGCCATCCAGGGAAGTTATGTATAAAAGTGAAAATTATAAATAAATATATGTAATTATGCTCCTTAAAAAATTAGAGCTAAGATTTTTAAACGGTTCCTAAATTATACACATCTTTATTCTAATTTATAGAACACATATATGTGTAATTTACATTTATTAATTAGTTTTAATGAACATGGATATGTTTTTTTGAAATATTTTAAGAAAATGTTTATTTACTGTTCAATAAAAAATATAAGCAAAAGTACTGTAAAAGAATTAGAAACCTCATAATAATAAAGGTATATTAATTTTAATTAGAAATTCTGATTCAAAAATAAATAAAAGTTCAAATAACAAAAAATTTTATATTTATTTAATTAAGTAAAACAATCAACGGCTCAATTACATTATAATTATGTAAAAACACGTTATACTATATCTTCTCAATGAATGAGTATTTTTCTTATAAAAAAAGGTAGAGAGATAGATATTCGTATAGACTCTTTGTTTTAAGTCAACAAAAAATATCAAATTTTAATTTATTTGATCATATATGTGCTTATTAAATCTATACACATAAAAATATTATTTTTTTTAACTCATTAAAAATTTATTTTCATTTTTTCTCTCTAAACATTTATAGAGGTTCAATATATCGCAGTGGCTGTTTCATTGTTGGTTTTGATAGTCGAATTTTATATGGAATCATTATTTGTTTATAAATTGATAATCTCTTTTTTAAAATTTCTGTTCATATAAATAAACAACAAATAAGCTATTTAAATGCATTTTATTTTAATTAATCATAAACAGAATAAAATAGAAATATTGCGAATTTTTCTTGATTAAATTTTCCTATTTAATATGTAAAGCGTAAAAAAAGCTTACTCTAATAAATTTATATGCTGTTTGTGATTTTATAATTTGGTTAAGTTAAATTTAATCAATCTCGACTAATCAAGGGTTTAAATGGCTAATTAGTTTCTAAAAAAACATAAAATCAATTTTTAAAAATGTCATATCAATGATAGTAGTTTTAATATATTATTATAATTCTGGTTTGATATGTGAAAATAACTTTTAGAGTTTAAGAGTTGTAGAAGACGCATTTTTCCTCTTTTAAAGCCATCAGACATTTCCACATTGGATGTGATTGATTAGACCAATTATGGAAATGATTGATGGTGTTGTTAAGAGTAATAGTATTTTAAAAACTTATTAATACAATGACGTCGTATTATAAATTCAATAAATTCATAACGAGAGGTCCAAATTATCTAACCGGCATTATAATTTATCTTACAGGTTTTGACTAAATTAAAGTTTCACTGTAAAATTTTTAGAGCAATCGATAATACACATTATAGAAATATTGTTGCTAAAATATCAATAACAAAACAACGGATGAGATTACTCAAGCAGCTTTAGAAAATGAGCTCATATTATATTTACATACGAGAGGCTTTGCTTTATACTCAAGAATTACCAGAAAACTCGACGTCATGCACAGAATAAATAATCAGAGTAGGGGTTATAAATGACTATGGAATCCACAAAAAAACTATTGAGTGATTGAGAATATTTAAAGGGTTTACTGAGACGAGAAAACGATGTGAAGCATTCAAATATGATTGCGGTTGAGATTCATCCTTTTAAAAAAATATTTATTGTGCTGATAGAAAAAATTTTACATGCTGGTTCTGTAGACATTTTAAAACTAGTCATTTATTTGATACTGAAAATTAAAAATTAAGTTAAGATTATTATACTAAACATATTTTGGTGAGAGTCGATTATATGAGTCCTATTTTTAAGGGAAAAGATTAAAAATTTATAGTTCAGCTAATGAAGTGATCCTTTTTTATCACAAAATATTTAAATGTGATTGGTTAATTATTTTAATTTTAATTGACCAAATAAAAATTTTTTCCTAAAATAAAGATTGGTTTAAAATTAAACAAGTTTTTTAGTATCGATAAAACTTAATTTTTTAAATGTTAAAGAAGAGAAAACCTTAATTTTATTTATTTACTTGAACTACAAAACTTGAACTTTGTAGGAGAACTTTTTAAAGAAGCCGACTAAATAAAAAAAAAGAAAACAAATGTAAAAATTGCGAAGGAGATAAGAACTGGATTATGAAGGCTCATTAAGTTATTGTGGCTTATCACTACCGCTGTACAAGAAAATATGGCTAAAAGTGTTTAATATATTTGTAGAAAAACTTTTATATAAGACAACACAAAAACAATTTTGACTTTGCTGGCTTCATTTGATTATAACAAATCTTTAGCTCTGTGAAAAAGACTATTCTTGTGGAAGTCATTTTTTGTTGCCTACGGATAAAAATTTATAAAAAAATCTTTATCTGTGCTTTTTATAAAACATTGTTATCTAGTCTTAAGAAACATATAGTAAAATAAGTTTTTAAAAAATTAAATATAACGCAAGATGCTACGAGCCTTTCACCCGCTAAAATCATTCCATTTGAGCTCTATTTGCGGTTTAAATCCACCTACACCTGCAGACTTTGATTACAGGAGACCAGGGTTCATTGTTAACCTATTTTCAATGACTTGTGATTTGCTTTTTTAGTTTATTTTTTAAAAAAAGTGTTAAAATTATATAAAATACATCAAAATGTATATTATCAACAAGACAAGCGAAATAAATTATTAATTGAATTAGCGTAAGAATTTTTCTAGTAAATTATAAAATTATCATATTAAATAAATCTGGAATATTTAGAAGAGATTAAAGACAGAAAAAGAAGAATAAATTGATAATCGAAGTAAAAGAAGGACACCTTAAGTAAAATACCATGTTTTGAACTCTAAAACTCCAACCTAATATTTTAGTATAATTTGTAATCTTCGTTCCAATTCATTATTCTTTATATGAATGCAATTATCTATCGGAATTGTATAAATCGTTAAGTTTTTATATTTTTAAAGATCAGTTAGATGTTTATATATTTAATGCATGTTTGTCTTAAAAATCTTAGGTGTAGT
Organism: Cyclargus thomasi; assembly: GCA_026546445.1. Classification (NCBI taxonomy): domain Eukaryota; kingdom Metazoa; phylum Arthropoda; class Insecta; order Lepidoptera; family Lycaenidae; genus Cyclargus; species Cyclargus thomasi. The sequence goes on along the minus strand of JAOTAV010001060.1, from coordinate 5,009 downwards.
ATTCTAAAAATGAATGGACATATGATTAAATATAGTTGTAAAAAATCTTTTTTTAATTGTAACATGATCAAGAAATATTCTAAATTACTAAATTACTGACTTTAAAGTGATTATCTTGCTATAATGAGTAATTAGTTACTTTATTGTATAAGCTTTGTCTTTATGGAATGATGAAAATCTGAACCTTTATACCTTATGTTGAATCTTTTGAAAGTATAAACAAGGAGTAATTTCATACAGAATTATATTATTAAATATAAAGGTCATGTAGAAGTTGAGACATAATTAAATGCTTGTATTTGTTTGTAACGCCTTTATTATTTAGCTTTTAAGCGCTAAGCAATTGAGATACCATATTAAGAGGTCTTTTGACAACTATTAATTTATCGCATAAAGGAGAAAACTAGACAAAAATCTATTAGATTTCTACCTTCACCTTCTAATATAAATAAAGAATGTTGTTGTTTTGGGTTGTTTATGACTAAAAATTATACAGACCTTAAATCTTTAATGATTATAAAAATTTCTTTAATTATAATATATATTAATTTATTGAAAATTTTTATTTTGATTTTTTTGTATTAAAAGCAATCTTATTTTCAAAAGTTAAATTAACGAAGAAAACAATAAAATTTTAAAAATTTCTTTATTTTTATTTACTAACATTAATTATAAATAGATAAATAACTTTAAAAAAGTTTGTTAATTTGCCGAATTAAGAAACTATTATAATTCCCAGATTAAAAAAATTTAAAAAAGAAAAATTTTAACCCTCAAAATGTTGTTAAATTCAAAATTAGTTTATTTAACTTTTCTTGTTTGCTCTGTTTCCTGTAGTAGATCTTTTAATTCGAACAAAGAACTCATGTTTAATGTGAACATTGCCTCACAAGGATCAACAAGTGGAAATATAATTACTCTAACCTCTGGCATACAGATTAATCCCAACATAAAGAGCACAAGAGGTCGAGCTAAACCTAACCATGTACAACCTAAGTCGACCAAGAAATCTAAATCTGAATCAACAGAAGAAGAAAAAGGAGGCAAAGAAACCTCTTCCTCAACTTCTAACGGCCAAAAAGATTTGTCTGAAGAACAGAGCGAAGAAAGTAATTATGAAAGTGTTTGTGATTCAGATTCTGAATCATCAAATTCAAATGAAACTTCTAACACAGGTACCAAAACTAAGAAAGAAAAAGAACAATTAGTTCGTAACACAGAAATAAATTTTACCGCTAATAATACTTCAACATCACCCGCGAATGAAACAGAGACATCAAATTTTACTAATCCAAGGCATAATGGTTTATCAAGATTAAATGATTTTCCAGAAGCAGACATGATTTTAAGGGTTTTAGCAAATGAATTAAATTTGAGGTAAAATAAATTCTTATTTATTTTAATTTCTATATTTAAGATAAGATTTTACCTTCTTTGTTAATTTGACATATGTAAAATTTTTAAGAAATAGAATAAAAAAATTTTTTATAAATTTTTTTGTCTTATAAAATCGAATTTAAAATATTTTAATTTTTTTAAACTTTCGTTATAACATCGGTTTTGTTTTTAATTTATAAATTAAATTCGGTTAAAATTTAAATGCACAAATATTTTTAAAAAATAATTACGACAGACTCAAAAAGTGTGCATTATATTAATATTAGATGTTTCTTTAATACTACTTTGTATATTTTTTATTTGAATAAATGCTTTTATAAATTTTTTTGTAATGATTATTATTTTATCCCATCTTCTTGGGTACCGCTATATATTTACACTTTTTTTAGAGGGCGTTTTTGTATATTGGTGGAATAAATTCTGCAAATACGAAAGGTTATTACACGGATTAGAAAAAGAATAAATTTTATAAGTGTTTTTTAGAAATGCTAAAAAAGTACTTTAATGTTTTATTGAAAACTCGAATTTGTGAAAAAAACACAAGAATCTCTTAAAAATAGGGTTCTATAAATTATATACCTTAAAAAGACCTTTCCCACACTTAAGGAATTGGCGTATCCATGAGGTGATTGATCATCCCTAAGAGATAACAACTTAATTTTTTTTGTTTAAAATAAACTATTAAAAATTTTCTTTTCTTTCTTGAAATTCACAATGTTCAATAATGTTTCATTAAATATTCTTTTACAAATTATTTTAATGTAAGAATATTTACGCAATTAAATTTTTATTAAGCATTCACTTTCTACGTTTGTTGTGTCAATTTATATTTTTAAATTTACTTAATGTGTTAATTCATTGAAAATAAAAAATTTAAAATACCCTGTTTATTGCTTTGGTTTTAGTGTCTTTTGGTTAAATGATAGTTGAAGCTTTTAATAAAAACACAGATAGAATCATAATCTAATACCAGAATCAGAGATTATTTGGCCAAATATCTTTAATCTATAAATAAAAGAATTTTCAAACAAATAATTTTTTTAGAAAATATCTATATGTTTATGGTACAAATCTTCTATGTCCTATATAACATCTTTTACTGAAAATAAGTGTTTGTTATTCTAATCTTTAAATATTAAGTAAGTATCTTAGTACTAATTTTTATTTCAAAAATTAATTTTATTTTACCAATTACACTCATTCTTTACCAAATATATTTTTTGAAAGATTTCTTTTTACCTAAAAACATTTAATATCTTAGATTTATCTAGACGAATAAACAACTGTTTTAAACATTACTTGTTATTAGATGGAAGAGAGGGTTAATTGCAATATTACAAATAAATGATAATTTTGTTTACACGAAAATTTATTGAATGGATTAGTATATCATTACATATGTTTAAAGAGTGAATGTTTTTTATATTTCTGCGTTGATTTTTTATGTCATTTTTAACTAATTTGATTGCAATATGCATATATTATTTAAACTTTTCGATAAATAATAATAAAAAGCTCTTTGGGATATCGCAGATAAAAAAAATAGGATTATAGTATAATTAAAAACTAATTGTGGCTTTTTACTTATTTAAGCTATTAATCAAATAATGAATAATACAAAATATATTACTGATATTAATTTATGATTATATTGGCATTCCTTCAATACAATAAAATTACGAATTTAAATTTACAATAAAATATTAGATTGAATTTAAATAAAAAATTAAAATCTTACAGATGAATATTTTAAATATTAAATATAAAGAAAAGAAATTAAATTTTTTTAAACGATAAATATTTTTTTTTACCTTTTAATCAAACTTAAGTTAAGCTATAGTAGTAACAGTTGACTCGGGATCATGCTTGACCTCGGAATTTTCCGAATTTTTTTGATTCACATCGCCTTTTTCTTTAGATAAAATGTCAAGGTTCGAAGATTCCGTTTCCTTAGAAATAAGATTTTCTTGAGAATCTTCACCTAAATTCTTCGAATTTTTTGAAGACGATATGTTTTGGATGAGATCACTCAATTTATCTGCAAAGCTATCCGAAGAAGATGATTCACTAGAAGTATATCGTTTTTTCATATCTGATATAAATAATTTTTTTTCCTCTTTCTCGTCGTCTTTCTCTTTTTTATCAGTTGCTTCTGATGTTTTGGGGGTTTTATTTGAGTTTTCAATTGTAACTTCATCTTGGTTTGGAGGAGAATTCCTTCCGTAACGACTTAAAATGCAGTCTAAAAATAAAGAAGGAATGGCTGGACTATTTCCTTGAATCAAAAAAACACTTTTATAAGGTGATTGAGAATCATCATCATGTTTTTCGTCTTTAGCTGCACGATCTTTAGATGATAGAGGGGATGTTTTACGATCGAAGCTGTCTTCTTTTACCCCGTCTTTGCTTGCTCCTTCTTCCTTTTTTTGAGGAATTGTAGTCATATCATCTTTTTTATCACCAATATCTGATGAACTAGTTGAACTTTCAAAAGTAGTCTTCATTCCTCTCTTTGATTGATTTGAACGCTTAAATAACCTCACAGGATTTTCAAAGTTTAAATCGAGTCTAATATTGCCATAGTTACAATTATTAAAAGTATTTGTGCTAATTATCTTACCTTTATTGGATAATTCTGCTTCTAGTTTAATATCATTCATTTTTTTTAACGCTTCAGGCAAATCCTGTTTTTCTGCATTCAATACCACCGAAATTAAACAAAATAACATTTGCGTACAAGTTATTATCTCTCTTAAAAACATGGGTTAACAATATTCTACTCTTTTATACTTTTAATTTGTTAAATTTATTTATAATTTTAATAAATCTACTTATAAACTCATTAATCAAAAATGCTACCTAAGTTCTTAAAAATTTTTAGATGCAAACTTTTTTCTTCCTGAAAATCATTTCAACATACAAAAAAATACATTTTTTTCTTATTTTAAAAAAAAGGAAAACTAATTATAAGTGTGTGTTACAATTTAAAAAATTTTACTTTTTTCGTATTTTGATTCAATTAATCAAATTTAAAAAGAAACAGCCTTATTTATCGAAAACTAATGTTTAAGAATAGTAAAATTTTTGATTAAGAAGAAATTATAAAATTTTATGGAAACTATTTACAAGAAATAGAAGACTTTTTATGGTTCAGGGCCGTAGAACTCTATTCAAAAAATAGATATTTTTATATTAGTTATTAATTATGTATGTATATTTGGCACGCTCTGCAGCCTAAACGGCTTGATGAATTTTAACGTATGATGTATCATATCCGTTTTCGTTGAGTTTTAGGTTTGATTGTTCTTGATAGCGCAAGTGACACTGGGTACAATAAGAAATAAAATATATAAATGGCGAATTTTGAAATAAAAATTGTCATGTTAAAAAATTTTTTTCGAAAATTACAAAAAAAGGTCGAGCAGGATATCAAAATGTATAATTTGATGTTTAAATAGCAATGGTTCCTGGTTTTATGTTTCAGATACTTAGCTCTTCTTTCGGGTGCGGAAACCCTGCAGAAGTTAAATGCTTATTTAAAATTATTTTTCTTATTTTTATTTTTTGTAATAGCCTTATAACAATTTGACATATTTTAATAACAATCGATA
>JAOTAV010001059.1:0-34502 GCA_026546445.1 Cyclargus thomasi | reverse complement strand
ATAGACAACCAAACTAGTATTAATTCAGTTATTATTCTAATAAGACATTGTAATACGAAAAACGAACAAAGCAATTGCTGGCCGTATATTGAATTGCCTGGAGCCATGCAGGTTTGTAATGCCACCCAGGTTCTATCACTGGACTTTCTAGCCCAGGATGCATTACGTTTTTTTTTATTTATTCCAATCATGATACGTCATTTTGCTTACTTTTTTAAAATATGTTCACCACTAAAAATTATCTTAGAGTATACCATAAACCTGCCACTTGGAATTGGAAATCTCAATATTATATGGACAATAAAAACAATTTATTTTAAAAACCCATGATTTCTCCAACATTAGTACCTACTATAAAACGTGAATTTTATTTCAAAGAGTAATCCAGTGTGTTCAGGCCAATATTTTAGTCTGTTTAGTTTGCATTTAGTTACGGGTTAATAAATGTTTCGTCTGACCAAATATTAGTTTTAGCCGTTCGTTCGTATTGCAGAATCAGGGCTGAAACAAAATAGTTGAAAAGTGGACTCTATATTGGTAAAAATAAGGCACACCTGCATGTGTTAAGAATTTGAATTTCGAATCATATGATGCCCGAAATGTATTACGCGCGGGAACCATTTTTTTTCGCGCATTAAAACTATCATACGACTTTTTATAAGTATTATAAGATTAATAAGTATTTTCTACAAGAATTACACTTTTGGCGGCATTTCTTTCACAGCAAGCTTTAGGAGCTCATATACTGCCCGAGGTCGTTAATTTTTGTTAAACTTTACGAGATATTCAAATGAACTTATAATTTTCAGCTACCGCGACAACATAAGGAATCTGCACACACTCATATTGGACCAACCACAGAAGCCTCTAGAACGAGCTATGTGGTACATTGAGCATGTACTACGACATAAGGGAGCGAGGCACCTACGGTCACCAGTGGCCAATATCTCCCTAGCCGAGTACATAGAGTTGGACATGATTATTGTTGCTGTTTTGATATTGCTCGCCATGTTAATAGTGGCAGCAGGCGTCTTGTATAAAGTGTATAGAATCTTCACACCGAGTGCTAAGGAGAAGAAACATTAATGCTTTAGATAAGCTCGTATTCGCCGGGTGCACAGCACGCACGGTGGTAACGAGTCAATTTTGAATCGACTTCCAAAAACGAGAAGGTTATTAAAATAATAGGTGACATCTGTCATATGAAATCACTAGTTGTTGTTCGCCACTTTTTGACTTTGGACGCGCACCCAGCGTGTACTGTGTATGTTTTATTGTTACTTTTAATCGATAATGAGAATTTATAGCTAATTAAAACGTTATTTTTAATCAACTTGTTTATGTTGCACATCGAAATAATAATTACGTCTTGTAACATCTTGCAATTCAAATGTACGCTATTTTATTAAAAAAAAAACGCAAAAAAATCCTATCTTTTCACAGGTTCTCTATTAACGTAGCAGTAATGCAGCGCACTAAAAGTAGTCGAAAGAAAATAACCATCATCTTGATATGACACTGAAATCGAGGGAAGTCCATGAACTGTATAATAAATGTTATTTCTATCAGAAATATAGCACGCTTGAGTGAACGAAGCGGTTCTTCTAAAGCGTCTATCACACTGTCTGCCGCTACAAAATGACAGAAAATACTGTGAATCCAACCTTATATTTGATAAATTAAGTTTATTATATATAAGGAGCGCTATTAACAAAAGGATTGTTTTAGACCTACAAGGTCTAACAAAAATGAAAACGTATTAATATATTTTTAAAGAGTTTTGTAAAAAAATTTTTAACCAACTCCCATAAAAGGAGGAAGAAGGCAAAACATACATATATACATACATACAAATATATCTATGAACGCTGCACACCACATCAGCCTGGCCCCGTGCTAAGTACCCGAGAGACTTGTGTTACAGGTACCAGACAACGGAAATATATTCAATACTTTTATACTGTACACATATTTAAGATTTTTATTATATGATACACATATATAATACACATTCAAGACCCAGGAACATTGAAAAGCTTTTTGCTTCGTCGGCGGGATTCGAACCAGCGACCCCCGGCCTAAGCTACCAACGTGCTTTCCAACTGAGCCACAGAGGTCGTCAAATACATACATACATCATGCACTATTAATATATACAAGTATACTCTTACAAACGCAAAATATAAATTCTGAGGCAGCTCGAAAGCGATTTACCTGATCGAAAAGCTACAACTCATACAAGCTGAATGATTTGTTAGTCTTACCAAAGGGTAGGGAATATTTTATATCGAATTCGGGAGTACAACTCAATTTTATGTACCAGCTCCGGGTCTCGAATCCGAAACCTGTTGCGGTCACAAGTGATGCGTAAAAACGAAAATATACGTGTGAGAAATATTTTGGGATGGTCTTGAATTAACAATTGAGTATTGACCCAATGTGAAACATCATCATTGAGGCTGCTCTGACGATGACACGCGAGCACGATTGTGTAGGTAAACTTGCCTCTGCTCGTCGCTATTCGTTTATATTTGCGTTTGATCGGTCTATTGACGAAGTATTACGGACGATTGTGTGGATGTTTGTAGGATAGTGATTAACCAATATCGACGATGATTCTACATCATTGCAACCTGCGACACATCCACTCCTTGGTTCTGACCAGTTCACGCTATTCCAGTTAAATTATTCAATCCAGCATTGGATTTCAACTGGATCGCCATTCAATGCTCGTTTACATTGTTTTAGTAGTAATCCAGTGCTCGAACACTGGATTGTTGTAATGTCATCCAGCTACCAATATGGAGAAGATATGTCAATTATTATCAAAGATATAAATAATAAACATATACAGTGCTTATTATTTACTAAATAAAAATTAAACACCAAGGGGCTTTTTCAACACTTCCCGATAAGTTTCGGTTTGGCTATCTACAAGCTATTTAAATTTTGACAGGTACTTCGAACTTCATCGGTCAAATAACTTGTAAAATTAATGGATAGCCTATCTAGCGTTTATCGGGAAGCGGAGAAATAGCCCGAACATTATTTTTCTAAACCAAATTTTGCGGCGAGCTAATAGGGAAGATGTGTGTAAAAGGAAATTGATTAAATGTAAGTTATTATGATAGTGGGTTAAAAGATATACAGAATGACAAAAAAAATATCTGAATTCTGTTTAGAAATAACTGAGATATTAGCGATTTAAGTTTTCTACCCATCTCTTTCTCTCAAAACGTCATTGTGTATGAACTTTGTGTGCAGCTTATAGACTTTGACGTCACAATCAATATCGGATCTCTCTTTCTATCTGACTACTTTAAAGGCTTGCAACTTTGTTATTATCAATTTTATCTAAAAACTGATTCTACATCGATAACGATAGATTTATTAAAATAAAGAAAAAAAACATGCGCATTTCCTATTAGAGGCGCTAGATTCATTACATACCTAAGTCGAAATCGACTGAATTATGCATTTCAACGCAGACGCAGAAATTAATGTTTTCTACGCCTGCAGTTTATATAATGCAACGTTTTCTCGATTCATAAAAACAATTGCTAGCCAGCAACGCACCTGGGGGTATTAGCCAAGACCTAAACGTTTTCGCTTTCTTATTGAACCGCTAAACAAAATGTATGAAAATGACCCAAGCGTTTTCTACGCCTCATGTCATTTCCATACAGTACAGAGCAAACAATTGGGAAAACGTGTTTATGTAAGTTTTAAATTATTAAAAAAAAATCTAAATTTTTAGAAGAAAAAATTAGCAAAACAGACAGATAGACATCGAAGTCACAGTAATAGGGTCCCGTTTTCGCCCTTTGGGTACGGAACACAAATTAATAACTCGTAACATAAAGTCTTTGGATAGCGAAAATGTATTAAATGCTAACGTTTATTATTTAGCTAACCCGCTACCTCTTTCGTTTACACCAGCCTTCCAACTCCAAGTTTATATCGGGAAAATATATTTTTAAGGATATTTTGCCGATACAAGCTTATTCAACGGTCATATAATTTCAATTGTTTGCTTTGCCTTTAAAAGTTTTCTATCCCGACTCGTAAGTTGTTTATAACTTCCGAGAGACTGCAGTTTGTTTTTGATATCACTTTACCCTCTTCTGGATAATTTAATCGCAATTGACGATATCAGTTGATGAAGCAGAGCGTCTGTGGCCTAGTGGTTTGACCTTTGGTTCGCACTCGAGAGGGTGCAGGTTCAAGCACGGGTGGAGGCGTGTACCAATGAGACATTTACCGACCTCAATTACTTAATGCAAATGCCGTGCAAGAGCCATGATTCGGCACGAATGGGCCGGCTCAAGCGGAGTGATACTACGGCCTCACGGAAAGCTGCTGTGAAACGTTAGCGTTGTTCAGTATTCGTTCAGTGAATGAGTTTACCGCTGGCCCAATTTCCCCTAATCCCCTATCCCTATTCCCTCATAAAGGTCGCACAACGCACTTGCGACTCTTCGGATGTCACGAATGTCCATGGACGACGAGAGTTGCTTCCCATCAGATAACCCGTCTGCTTGCTTGTCCTCTAAGTATCATAAAAAAGGAGATAACCAACATTTTCAAAATATTCGTTTAAAAGCATAGAGTTTAGCTTTGAAAAACTGTACAAAACTTTCAAAATATGGAATCCTCGTAATGCTATATACATTAGCTAGATGATGAACTAGACAAGTTAAAAGATAAAAAAAAAATAAGGAAAAAAAAACATATTTTTTATCATGACAGATCCTACCCTACCCTATCTATTAAAATAATTATTTATATAGCAACACAAATTCATAACACGAACATAACACGAAACTTAAAATAAATATCACAGTATAATATTATGCTGATATTTGACCTAATCGAGAAAGTACTTAGGCGAATTAACTTCGTCGGCCTTCCTTCATTTTGTACAATATTAGTTGGCCAGGGCTGTCACAACCAACAAATGTGTTATAGAAATAAATTTTGTACTTATAATATTTTTAGTTAAATAGCTTTTAGTTATGCATTGTTATATACAATCTTATCAAAAAGTTTTTAATAATAGTGCGATATAATAAAAGATCAATGAAGAGTTAACAATTGCAATAAATATTTATATGATAATTGAAGCTGGAAAATGCTGATTATAATGATACAAGATAATGTATTTGATTTATTCATGCAGTTCTAAAATCTTTTTGATACAACATGGCGTCTTTGAAGATATATAAATCAATTTGACGATAAATAAAACATGTTCAACAGCTTGATCTTGGTTTCTGATAATTACGGGGATTCATAAGAATCTTATTTTTAGTGCTAAATTTATTACCTAACATTTATTTACATTATTTATTGTATTGCATTTTATTTATTTAATTTATTATATATTATTAAATTTCATATGATTATAGGTTTTTTTTTTATACTATAACGCTGTATCTAGCCTTGGGTAGTCTGTTTTACGCATGACACTTTGGATCCACAGAATATCAGAATCTTCGTGCAAATAAGTACATTGAGAATTATCTATAATATTATAATTCACAAAGTATTTGAAAATTAGCATATATCGATACACCTATCTGTGTATCAAATAACAAATAATGATCTATTTAGTTATATGCATGAATTTTAGTTTGAAATATGATGCGTTTGTTTCTTGCTCGCCTGATGAAGTTGTGAGCGTTAATAAGTAGTGGTGGTTGCTTTTCACCAGGAATCTATTGTTTTTTCAACGTCTTATTATATTGAAGCAAAATGCATCTTTGGCATTCCTGAATTTCCACCACGTGATAGGTTAGGAGGGACACTTTCCCTCGCAACACGTTTTTAAAGTCATAAAAGTTCTCAGACTGAAAACGATGATTTCTTTACAAAATTAAAAAAAAAGTAGCTTGTTTTTTTTTAAGTTTAAAGTACAATGAAAATTCAAATGGACATAAATTTAAATACGAGACTTTATCCATCGCGTTATCAATCATGGTCTCTTGCTTGTCCAGCAGCGCAAATGGTTTGACAGCTTAACACGACACATGATGCTTTGATGATCGAATTACGAAACGAGCTACAAATGCAATTTTTAACATAGGTTAGGTACTAAATTTTGAAAACTTCGTAAAAAAGCTAAAATCTCTGTAAGCTTTTTTAAAAACAATGTTTCAGTCAAGCCTATGCCAAATCTAAATATCAAATATAATGTACGAACAAACACACATTTCTAGGTATTATATTTATATAAACACATAGTAAAAAAGCGCAGTAATTGTTACTTATTGTTTATTCTGATAAGACTTTTGAATAACAAAAAACACTTGAGTTATTCTAATACATTATTCAAGTTCTCGTCTGGAAATTACGTCAGTAACTTACATGATAAACACATAACATTTTTATAAGGTAGCAGAAACGGATATCTTAATTTTAAAATTTTGGCAATCGATTTATCTTTTTTTTATTTTATAACCTAAAGTTAGTGTACTACAACAAAGATTTTAATTGTTTTGCCTAAAAGACATTTCATCAAAAATATCTTAGAGGAGCGTTAAGGGTGATTAAGTATTATTTTTTTAAAAACAATGATCTGTTTGTAATATGCAGTATGAGTACTTACTGCATATTACAAACAGATAATATTTACTAATGCAATAGACCAATTATTTTATATGTATAATTTCTCTATGCTAATGTGTTAATTACAATTTTTGGCAACCCTGCGCTTCGTGACGTGACATTCAATAAAATAGGCGAAAGGAGGGAGCGAAAAAAGTAATCAACTTACTCATCTCTATACAAATAGCCTTCGATCTCTATATTTAGGATAGAATTCGCTTTGGTTTATTAGCGTATCAATGAAAATGATAGCGAAATTATATCAGAAAGATATGGAAAACGCGAAAACATTTAATCAGGGCGACTGCCGATTTTTTAAATTTTTTTTATTGATATCGATAATGCTGGATAATGACGGTGATGATTATGGTGATAACTAAAATAAGTAATTAGAATTACCATAATCTATATAAAATGGTGTTGCTTCTGTCGTTATGACGTAGAAGAGAAAACATTTCATCAACACACAACACAACAAAAGAGTTATTCTGAAGAGTACATATTTTCAGAATAACGTTTATTGAGACTAATTAACAATGTAATTGGTTACATATTTATAATCTATGAATCTAGGTTAAGCACGTCATTGGGTATCAAAGATTAATTTATATCAATTTAAAGATGGCACAATCCATTCACCCAATTTTGTCTATAGCGGTATTCAAATGACTACGTAGCAGCAACAATAGCATTCTGAAAAATCATAGCCTCTAGACCAGGCTGTCCCTTTCAAAATGATTGGATCGAAGTAGGAATAGGCCTCACCAATCCGTAAAATAACTGTCACGATAATTTTCCGCATTTTCCATAACATATATACTATACTGTAAACATAAGCGTAGTTCATAAAAACCCAAATAACGACATTATAAGATCTAATTTACTGAATAATTTTATTAAAAAACATTTTAGAGCGCCCGTGACCTAGGTTTGGTTAATAGGGAGGCTTGACAGGAACCTCTCGGAAAACGGCGTGAAAAAAGGTCCAAATTTCTACACCCCATTCCCTATCGCTACTCCCTACTTAATTAAATTTTTAATATTATACACATGTCAAATACACACACAGACACACAAGCTTATTTAAATGAAACATTTACATTACAGAATTTTACAGTAAAAACTATTTAATGAAATCGATACGTATAATGGGGGAAATTGAAAAAGAGCCAGTTGGAGAACCTACGTCATTTGGTCGGAATATGTCAATTACATGTTTCTCGTGATCTGTCGGCTGAGTTTGACACAACCCGTCCAAATTACTTAGATCCACGATGTGTTTCAGCTTCTCTGATTGTACATTGGAAAACAACTGCAACGAGATACAATAGAGGAAATAGCAGGAAAGTAAATTGGACCCGCCTTTAGTTTTTTCATTATATAAGTTTCCGCACGCCAGCTTAAACTTTACAATACCTTATGGAGTTCTGGTAGTTCACAGCTAAAGCTGGTTGCTCATAATGTACCGATCACAATTTTAAGCTTACGTCCTAAGAAGTTATTTAAGATTAGTTGGTGCCCGCAGCTTTTTCCGTGAGGTCGTGGTATCACTGCGGTCGAGCCGGCCCATTCGTGACGAAGTATGACTTTCCCACGGAAATAATTATTATAAAACAATAAGCATTCACGTTATGGAAAAACGTAACGGGGGAAATTGAAAGAGACGTTCACGTACCTGCGTGATCGCATCGTCTGTGCGATGTTACGAGAAGACACTAAGGTAGTTTTTCCATACAAACGTTGTCTTCTTTTTTTGCCGGTAGAGTTATATATGTTTTAAATAAATATTGATGACCACTATTTGCAAGTTTTCTTTTTTTTCATAATTTAATTATTGAAAGAAATATGAACGTTCAAAGACCTGAAAAACTGTCCAGATGTTTCGCTGCGTTAAAACATCCATTAAACAAATTTGTCTAGATTATATAAAAAAGGAGAACATATGGACACGGTCTTTGTTTATTTTTTTATTAAAAAAACACTTAAATCGGTAAAGTTTCAGCGAAGGAATCAGGGGAAAAGGCATCGTTGATTTCCTGTTCTGTTAAAAAGTTTTTTCTTTCCAAGATACAGTTGTCTCTATCGCGCTCTGCGGCCTCCCCGGCTTGTGGTTAGAGACGGCGATAGATATCACAAATACCTATTTTTCATTTCTCTAGCCGCTGGTGTATCCTCTTAAACTTTTAAAATACGTTTCCTTTATTCCTTTTTATTTGCTGATTTTAATGAATGGAATTCAATTTACTCCAAACCCGTAAAATGTCTCCTTTATATCGTCAAATCTGTATCAATTCCATAAATTTTTATTTAAAGTTAAAATTGTGTTAGCAGGTGTTAGTTAAGCACAACACAAGTGGACGCGTACGTCAAAAAAGTAAATAAATCAACAAACTAATTAACGTCCATCAAAAAACTTAACAAATTTAATTTCCCGCCCGCCCTAATGAGTACAGAAAATATAATCCGAGTGACACGAAATTTAATATTGCCGTTATAGATTAAGGTAACCATAATTAAGTTTACCACTCGGCCTAAATTATTTAAATTACACCATTTAGGATAAATTAAAGTTGATTTTGACCAATTTTGTCTAGAAAGTTCTACGGAATACTGAGAATTGTTTCTATCATAATAATAAGTCTGTTTTCTTTAGATATTAAATTAATATACGTAATTATGTTAATGTACTATAACGTAAATTAATAAACGTAATTATGTAATTATCTTAATATCGAAATCATTTTTTTATTTTATAATGCTGTCTAGTTAGTATACTTATACTTCCATACTTAACATTTTAAGTGTGTCTGTCTGGTCAGTCTTTCTGTCTGTTACCTCTACATGCCCAAATTACTGAACTGATTTTGTTGAAATTTATTATGGCATTTCTTTGAGTCCCTGAGAAGGACATAAGATACTTTTTGCCCGGATAAATGTAAGGTTTCTTTTCGCGATATACGAATTTTGGCGCAATGCAGTTGCGGGCATCATTTATAGTTACTATATTTTGAGTATTGTTAATAAAGATGATGTGATTATTATCCCAAAAGAAGGCTCGGCCAAGTACGAGTAGGACTCGCGCACATACATACATATTTACTTAAATTTTATTACATAACTGTAATAGCTTGCTCAAAAATCAAGAAAAGCAATGTTTTGGGAAGCGGGTTACAGAGATCGTCGCTTTAACTAGAGTTGCACCACGACTAGTAGTACGAGGCTGTACATTAAACAGTCTGTTCAAAGTTCCATTCAACAGTGGCAAAATGTAGAGTTCTTGTTCGTGTATTGTTTGTTTCCTTTTTGTTTTAATTTTTTTCTTGTTTATCTCTTTTGTTTATTTATGTTATAATGTTCTTTCTTTTGTATATTGTATTCGTGTACTTGTGGCGTGGTGCAAAGTATTTCAAATAAATGATTTATTATTATTATTATATATTTGTTAACTAAGTCTTGCCTGCTCCAACGCCCCACGCTTTTACAATCAAATATTATGATTACGAGCACACACTTTACTTTACTTACTTCGTGCTTTTCGTTATAATATTTGATTTCATCACTTCATCTCACAAATGGAACGATAAGTAATTTATTTTTCACTTTAACGTGCATCTATTAAAGCGTATTTTTTACTGTTTAAACTATAAATTGTTAAGGTACCTATTTTTTTTCATTTTCATTTATAACTGCAATCTTGGATAGGAATCATTCATGTCTTATCATTGTCATTAATTGTTATTATTAATATATTATCATTGTTATTAATTATTATTTATACGTGGGATATACCTTTGGGAATTTCCAGGTAATTTAAAAAATCGTAATACTGGGTGCGTTTTAATGATTTTTACGCTTATCATAATTTTCTATAATAATTCAAACGTCGAAATCTGCTCGTCACTTTTTATCACACGCGACAGTGGCTCTACCGAGATCCTTGAGAGCTTTCCGTTAGCCCACAAATTCGAAGTTAATTTACAGTTCGGGAAGGTTAACAGGACGAACCGGCATTATGGTCACCCTACACCATGTTACTGGCGGTTTATTGAAAAGGTCTAATTGGAAACACCACACATTCTACAATCAAAGTCACTCGCAGCACAAATTCGCTCGGCGAAAGCCGTTGACATTGTGAATAGGGATTTAGCGATAATTACCGGTTAGGCTGTGTCCGCACTACCCGATAAATTCTCCGACACTGCACGACATTTTTTATGAAAATAAGGGGGCAACTAAGGACTGGTTGTTACACTGTTTTATTAAGTGTACTTAGATGATGACCTTAGTACTTAGATGATGTATGTGTTCCTTATATAGTTAAGAAATGCCGCTGGAGCGCTTTCACTTTCAAAGTAAAGTCTATGTAAGAGACACATAAAAACTCTTAAGTTTTATTACTTACTTTTGTTACGTCCTATGGCTTTACCATGAGTTTAAGCAATATTAATTTGTCGATACTTGACACCGACTATAGCTTGATCACAAGTGCTCACCTTGGGTATAAACGCGGCACGGCGGGGGAGGGTTACCATGATTACCAGCCCGCTACTCTGTCAGTTAGCCGTCAACGCTGACGGGGGTAGTATACTTAGCCGTCCCCCGCCCCGTCCCACGTTCCTAGGGCGCGGTACAGCGGTTATGGTCAATATATAGATACATTTTTTAAAATGGCATAATTTCACAGTGCCTCTAGCAGTCACTTGAGGAACTAAAATTGTTATACTAAAAATTTATGTAGTCGGTATCGAATATCGATAAATACTGTAGCTTCAAACCCATGGTAAAGCTACTGTAAACTATGATTATGTACTGACCTATAGTGTACATGTGTCTAGTAAGCGCCAAGTAAGAATTCAGGGGCCTTAGCCAAGACCTGAACTTTTTCGCTTCTTTTTAGAATTGCCAAACAAAATGTGTAGAAATTAAATAAGCGATACATTTTGTTCTGCGATTCTACAAAGAAGCGAAAGCGTTTAGGTCTTGGATAAGCCCCCAACTTATGAATTTAGAAGATTTTCGCTTTTTCAATTTCCACTCGAACGGATAACCACGGACGCACAGAAAACTGGCGTGAAACGGCGTTGTGCTATATTTCGTTCAGTGAGTAATTTCATCAGTGGCCCACCTTCCCTAATCTCTTATCACTATTCCCATTCCCTATTCCCTCATATAGATCGGCAATGCACTTGCCACTCTTCGGATGTCACGAGTGTCCATGAGCGACGGCAGTTGCTTACCATCAGGTCGCTCACCCCCTAAATATTATAAAAAAAAAGTTTTTTTTACGTTTTCCAGAATCCTCTGTCGATGAGTTGTATAATATTATTTCGATCCTACTTATAAGGGCAACTGTATATTCACGTAAATAAATATTTATATTATTTCTCGGAAAGCGTTCTTTCGGATTTCGTAGAATTTTTTCCGGTTGTTTTGCTTCACAATTTAACTTCGTATGAAATTGGATTTACAAGAAATGATGTATAGCCGTTGTTGACACTGATATAGAGCTAGGCGACTGGTGGAAATGTTTGACTAAGATTAGAACCTTCTCGGAAAACGTGGTGTTGCCGTTTGGGAGTACTGTAGACGTGTCAAGTATAATGTCATAGCGATCTACATAAACAAGTTCTAGGAAATTCATAACCTCTCAGAAAAACGCCGTGTGCTTCATCGAGTAAGTGAGTTAGACGGTCCTTATTCCCTTGGTTTTTTTTTTTCTGATATTTAGGGGGCAAGCGAGCAGACGGGTTGAATGATGGAGGGAACTGCCGTCGTCCATGGACACTTGTAACATCGTGAGTCGTAAGTGCGTTGTCGGCGTTTTTGCGGGAATAGGAAAACGCAATAGGGATATGGGGATAAAAGAAGTTCACACCGGTAAACTCACTCACTGAACGAAACACAGGACAACGCCGTTTCACACCGGTTCTCTGAGAGGTTTCACTTAACTTTTGCGGGTCTACCGCGTGAAACTTTTTTTTATAAATAACCGTTTTTCAACATTTTTTGATTACTGCTCGTCTCGTATTGGTCGTAATGCGTTGTTATATTTCCTATAGCAATCCTCAAAAAGCGGACCAACACAAAAAAATCGATGCCTTACAATCTCGTATCTTAAAAATGACTATATTTTAGGAGACAAAAAAACGGATTATTTTTTTTTTTCTTAGTAACTGTAGAAAACTAGACATAAGGTTATTGAATAAGTAAACTGTTACGTATCAAATAACCTCTAGTTATTTAAAATATCTAGTTTTGAATAAGAAAAAAATATATAATCAGTTTTTTTTTTGTCGAATGAAATGTGGCCATTTTTAAGATACGAGGTTGGGACAGTAAGGCATCGATTTCTCAATTCAAACAGAAAATATCAGCTTTATATTATTATAAGTATAAATATATGTTTCTTTCACCACAGAGTCGAATTTACACTTTAGCAAAGGTAGTTTGAAAATACCCTTATTCTACAATACTGTGACGTCAACTACCTTGAATCAATAGATATTTAATTAAAGTGCGACATACGAAGTGAATAGCGCCTATCAAGGAGCTCAGCGTTAAAGATATTTCACTCCAATGAATAATTTCTGAATTATGGTGTTTTGTGAGTGGAATGTTAGTAATTACTCTGTCGATTGTCATGGTGATAGGTATCTGGAGGCACGGTAGTGGCACCGCCAAGTCGAGCGCGAAGCAAACACCACCGTACCTTTTTTACAGGAATCATTTCACCGCTCTAAATAATACCAGAAAACTGAAATATTTGCCGTCTAGTTAGCTCACAACACTTGCAAAAAATCCAAAATTTCAAGTCTGTAGGTCATTTAGTTCTGAGTTTAACCGATAGCAAAGTTTCGCATTTTTGACTCTCACTCAGTCATTCATGATCATCAAAATATAACAACTAATTTCTATAAGCTCAGAGAGCTGAAATCTAGTTTAGTTGTCGTGTAAAGGGAAACTATTAAAAACTTTTTGATTATCGTAATCGAATTTATTTTCTAATTTAAAATTTTCAAAAACTTATAAGTTTTAATGGTGATGAGAGCCGCTTTAAATATTTAATTTGTTTTGTTTTTATGATATTTTGTTGTTATAGCGGCAACAGATATACATAATCTGTGAAAATTTTACTCTCTAGGTATTAATTACCTTTTATGAGATAGAGCCTGAAACAGACGGACAAAAATCGAAATATTAGTAATAGCATGTCCTAATAACCCTTTAGGTATGGTAATAAATATTATATAGTATAAAAAGTATTTACTACATATCATCTAACACTATAAATATAATTTATTTCTTCGTTCATCGTATGTTTTAAATGCCTTCCGCCAAAAACAACTTAAATGGGACCTCACCGTCAAAGAAATACAGTTCTAATTTGTGTGTAGAGTGAAATAGTTTTCATAAGAACTCCTGCTCGATGGATAATGAAAGAAAGACCGCACGTGGCGAGGCAAATTGCTTTTAGACGACACGTTGCATTAGGATAGTACGCTTTGTCAAATCCACGATTACGCCGTAACTAACCAGAAAATTTCATTTCAAAGTTTAATTTTAAATGTCTTGAAATTTTAATATATAAAACTCAAATAAGGACGCAAAAGGACAAAAAACAATGGACTAAAACAGGACGTGTGTGTAAGAAGTAGACAACATTTTGAAGACTTTGGAGATATTTGGACCAGAAAAATTATTTTAAATAGAAAAAATGCTCAATCTCTCGTTTAAAAAAATTGAAGATTCTATACAAACCACGATTGACAAAGCACTATCACTTTCTTGACTACTTATAGGTATTGTTAAAGGCATACTCTATGAGATTAAGTACCTGTTTAAATACTTACTGTTATGACGAATACAATTTTTTAACAGATTTGGTATAGAGAATGTCTTAAATTTGTGAATAGATAAGCTGTAAAATGGGCCCTGTATATTGTAAAGGTCATGTTGTAAATAAACAAAATTGTCGTAAAACTCGGTAGTACCTGGAAAACTTATCTTCGTGGAAATTCAATCGAGGACACCGAAGCTAGAAATCTCAACAAAATCACTCCGTAAAATCTACTTATAACCGCAGTGCTTTTCATAAGTGCCAATATGTTATTGGATTTGAGTTATAAAATAAGTCAGTTAAGTTAAATCTTGTTTAAATTACTAATTAAAATGCAACTTCTGTCACTAAAATAATACATTAATTAAAAAATTAAACGACTTCCACAGCAAGCTAACAATTTATTATTTAGTATTATTCGGTAGAAAATATTACGTGTTGTCTGTTGCAATAACTACGTCTGAAATCAGATGATTCTCAGTCAGCCTCTCAATCACTGTAAATGAGAGTTACATAGAACTCTCATGAGTTTTCGATCGATGTAAAATTACACAAATTTACTCGTGCATATCACAACATAAAGCATAAACAATGCCACAAGTCGAGTTTAACTTGCGACGGTAGTGGGCGAAGTCCCAAATACCCGGACTTACCTAAACTTAAGACAATTAGAAATGAAGAAACAGCCCAGAAAATTAAGTAAACTAAGTACAGACAAGTTCCTGAGAGGTATTATTTAAGTAAATATAATTAAAGAGTACTCCCAGAAGCCAACTTCTAATCGGCTTTGAGACCGTCTTTTGCAAATTTACAAACCTGAGTTCGGACTTAAAGTAACTACAGCAAAACCGGCTTATTAAGGCTTTTGTATCCTTTGACCTTATAAATTTGAATGTTTAATTAATTAAATATGGCGCCTATTGTAATTTATGGTCCTAAATAGCAAACTTTTTATCGGACCGAGTAACGATGGTAATTCATTTTGGCTGCAAATTTAAAATAATTATTGAACTTACTCTGATTCTTCTATATTATATAGCGGGTCATAAAAGCAAGTTATTATATTTAATATATATTGTTGTAGATAGCCTATCCATAACTTTATTTGGCAGATATTGTATGGAGAATCTGACAGAAACAGTAAGCGGTGAAACAGGCCCTTAGCATATGGGCTCAGTAAAGTAGAAAAGTTTCGTGTAACATGAATGAATACACATATTGCATGTCAGAGCTACAATATAGCCTAAAATAGCTTCATCTGTTTCATCTTCAATCAACTGAATTTCGTGTAAAGCCTGTTTATGGGCCAGCGGGGTAAGTTTAACCTCTAATAAACACGTATGTTAAAACGTTTAAAAAACATATTACCCAAAAAAAATATTATAGATTGAGTATCATTCCTTAACTTCTGGCGAGGAATTTTTCCCTGAGTTTATAGTTTATCAGAAAAAAAATGTACCGTGGACATCGATTTTTTGCTAAAAATTGCAAGAACCACGAAACTTATCGGTTAAGATAAACGAGTCTTTTCTACGATACAATAATTTTTATTTATTTTTTTGACAGAAAATAAATAATTGTATATTAATTATTTTCTGTCAAGGCCGTTGGCGGCGCATATACAAGCCTTAAGGCCGCTTTCTGGAAAGCTGATAATTCTAGTTAAAAATACAACAGAACCTAAGCGAACTCGGGGGCGAACACGGGATTGCACGAGCCATTCAACTCAGAACCCAAATCTTATCTCGATTGTGTCTGTACAATTAATATTTTTACAAAATAATCAACTCAGGAACGGATTCTAATAAATCTTTTTTTATTTAATAGCTATTAAGTCTAGGCAACACATAGGATACTTTTTATCCCGGGAAAATGTACGGTTTCCGTGATATAACAATTTTCGCGCAACGAAGTTGCGGGCACCAACTAGTTATTAATATGGACGCATACACTTTAGGGTTGTACGGTATTTCCCGGAACCTGGCAAAGGAAAGGTCCAAGGTATATTCTATGTTAGAACCCTTTATCTGACCTACATATTGAAAATCAGTTTACTATCCGAGAGCATTATATCCTTATTCTCTTTGCAAACGACCCAAGCACTTTGCGAAACTTTCAGTTATGTATGAAAGAGTATTTCAAAGATTCACAATAGAATGTGATATTTACTTTTGGGAGTGAATTAATAATGCAACTTTGATTTTCCAAGTTATTCGTAAATAACTAGCTTTGGGCCGTGGCTACGCTAGCGTGGAAATACCTTTGGCAAAACGATGTTTTTCTTAAACTGAAAATAGCCTAAATGCTACTCCTCAGACATCCTTTCAACTAAGTCTATGCAAAAAATTAATTCGATTAATTTATTCGTTAGGGTATGAAGGATAAAATTTTAATATTTGTATAGGTGCCACTTTTTTGTATATTAACTGTTATGTTACGGTTTGGTTTTAGAAATAATATCGATGGAAGGTTCACACCACGTCAGTCTGGCCCACTGAAGGACTTGTGTTACGGGTACCAGACAACGGAAATAACTTAATATTACTTTACGCATATTTAAGATTTTTACTATATGATACACATATGTAAGACCTAGGAACATTGAAAAATGTTTGCTCCGTCGGCGGGATTCGAACCCGCGTCTCCGGTTTAAGCTACTAACGCGCTTACCAACTGTGCCATAGAGGTCGCCTGGTTACTAAACATAAGATTTTATTAATTGAAAAAAAACTCTAGTCCCACATAATAATGTACTTATTATTATATCATCTGTAATTATCTTTTAAGTCTGTTTTTGTAATAACATCCAACGTTTGTTACTCAACATCCTAGTAATCATATAAAAATCTCGTCTCTGCATCCATCCATACATTTTACTTCAGGAAAAAGTTTTCGAAAGTACAAGAAAACTAGGTTGGATTTCCTCGTTTTTTCATAGCTCTTATATCACCTTTAAAAATTAAGATTTAATTAAAAGCAAAGAATCTGACGAGTTTAAAACGTCTTGCTCTAAATCTTATACAAGATTGTGCCGTGAATTTCATAATTTTTTACTTATTCTTGTCTATAGCGGACGAGGTGTTTTATGTCTCAAGACAGCTGAAATACGAGAAGAGAAAAATATTTTATACTAGCTTTTGCCCGTGCCTTCGCTCGCGTGAACTTTGAAAATCGCGTTTTTTTTTCTTGTATGATGTTTGACTTGACCAATAGTGGCCTGTGTAATATTCTTTTCTTTTAACTTAGTATATACGAGTATACAAACTTAGTATATAAAGAAGTCGATTGGTTTCGTGGGGCGTGAAGAAGGTCAAACGAACGCACTTTTAATATAAGTATGTATTTACCCAATTGCAACAAAAGGAGGTAACGTTTTTCGAGTGTACACTCAGGGAAGCTAGAACAGAGCCAGATTGCGGACCTAAGTAAATTGGTCGCGTTATGTAGAACATAGCATAGCCGACACATCACGACTAAAGCTGAAAGCAAACTGATCGGACGCAACTGAAGGCCCTTACAAAAACGTCCGCGACTGACATCAGACGCGGCTTATAGCCCATGCAAAACGTCCGCGACGTACGCCTTATAGTTTGCACACTTCAATGTACAATCAGAGAAGTTGAAAGAGATACAGATATGGTCGGTTTATGTTAAACTTAGCCGACAGATCAAGACTTACATGGAAATGACACATTGCGACCGAATGACGGTAAGTCCGTCAACATGCTCTCTTTACATTTCCCCCATTATACAATTATTATTTAGATCACGGCTGTCAGTCACATCCGATCAGTATGTTTTCCGCTTAACATGGAATTGACATATTCCGACCATATAAGGTAGGGTCCGTCAGCTGGTTCTCTTTCGAAATTTTTTATTTCATCTTACAATCTCAATGACTCAAATTTTAACGTTTCCCTCGGACTCAAAGACAAAATGGACGCTTAGTGGATACGCAGCTTGCCTGGACTGATTTTTGTTTCGATAGTTTTTTCAATGCAGCTTTAATAATCCTGTTTCTTTTAAGAACATTTGCTTTCATCTTTACGATACAACTGAAGGACAATTTCCATTTTTCTCGAGTTGAATTACAAACAGTCTCGATTAATGACAAAATAGCCGGTTCATAAAGGAATTTTATCAAACGGAGTAGTAAGCTCCGTGACATCCAGCTATACAGCGTAGCCGAAGGCGACACTTTGAAGTTTCAATGCTTCAATTTAAATAATTTAAAGTCCACCTTGTTTGCGAAGAAACTCCTCAATTTAACTTCTTACTAATATTTATTGGATTGTTTCGGTGAGTTCCAGTTGATATTATAATATCATGAATATTAAACAATTTATGTTGTTTAAGAGATTAGCAACAGTTCAGTGAGTGATAAATAGAAGTGAAATTTTGCGTTGTCGACAACGTCCGCGTGAAACTTTATAAATTATTCTCGTTTTTACAACACTTTTGATTGCTGACCGGCTCCTATTGATCGTAACGTGATATATATATAATCTCCGATAAATGTACTAGCCAATCTAAAGATAAATTTTCAATATTTCCTCAGATTAGCGCGTTCAAACAAACAAACAATCTCTTAGGCTTTATATTATTAGTAAAGATAAAACGGAAAATATTTGTACTGATGAAGATTTTATAATCAAGCTCCGAAAATCAACTCATTTGCGATCTTTATATTTCACCTATGTAGTATCCAAATTCTCCTCCCAACACAAAGCGAGAGACAGCACAAACTTCTTATAACTGAAAGTCAAACAACTAACGGGAAAGGAATTTAGTAGAGATATACAATAATATTTTTAAGCTAATGTAGCTGCCTATACTTGCACTACTCGATTCGACCTCATGTGGTCATATCAACTGAGACAGAGACGCACTGATACAGTGTTGGCCGTCCCTGTCATACATCACATCATCATTGCTGGAAGAAGATGGACATAGTGATAATCTCGCTATCTCGTATCATACGTGTTATCGTGTAACATACGTGGTCTAGACTAGATACATCCCCGCGCGCACTAATACCCTTATTGTTATTTAAATATAACTCAGATCTCTAAATAAATATACATTCCTATTCCGATAATTAGTGTTTTAATACGTCTCACACAGCGGCTATACACCAGTAGTATAAATAGTGCACCAAATCACTACATTGGTGACCCCGACGTAACTAAATGTCCAAAAGGGACCCATCCATACCTAAAGGACATACATAAATCCATCCAAACCTAAAGGAAGGGGAGGGGGGAGTAGGTTGACGAAATATGACATAGTGTGACAAGGGGTGGTAGGGGTCCTGAGTTTTAAACATTACATTTAAATTTATCTTGAAATTTAAAATATTGAAGTGTTTTCAATTTTTATATGTAAAATTGCAAATTTGTGACGTCACACTAGAAAAGGGGATCTCAGAAATGTAACCTCTTGTGACAAGGGGGGGAAGGGGTCTAAAAATCATAAAATCTGTGTGACTTACTTTATGGATGGTCCCAAATCAGAAGAACCGAGTGCAAGAACCTTTTCAATTTAAACATTAAGTTATATATATTTCTAGAATGCTTTTTAAGCCCTTCATTTTGATATCCAACTCGACATGAATGAAAGGGTGGAAAAAGTTTTTTGAAACCACACAATTTTGACTTCATTTTGATTTTTAAATTTTTTTATGTACCTAGTGTGACTTGCGCTATCAAGACGAATCTAATAATACCTCATAAGTTAAATTCCATAAAGCGGTTTAGGCTACAGAGCGTGCCAAACAATTATACATAAACACACACTCTCGAAAAACACGATCCTCCTTCTAACGCAGTCGAGTAAAAAAGCATTCTTCTCAAATTTAAGCTCTGTCATAAGCTAGTGATTATTTTAAAAAGTGAAATAATATTTCTTGCAGATTGACTTGTTCCTTTATAATTTTGAACCAATCTGAGCACCGCTTAATGGGCCCAAAGTACTTTCATTTATTTGAAGGTGTCCGGGATTTCCCGCTTTCTTTGGTAAGCTTGTGATTATTTATTTTTATGACCCAAAAAGGTTTATAACAATCTAATTCTGCGATTCCTTCAAATTTTTTTATTTACGTTTTGATTGTATCTGCGTTATCAATTATTTATTGAATTACACTTCAAATAGGGTAGCCATAGATGAAAATAATATATATTTGTTTATACACTATCATATAAGAATGAAAAAGTACCAAATTGAAAATTGTGATGTCTACACGAATACAGCAAAATATCTAATAGCTTGTAGAACACGAACTCGTAGAGGACATACTCGGATTTGCAGATGCCGAATGCGAGTTTTTTTTGATACGTTTCGCATTTACTAGGATTTTTTTTATATTATGGGATTTGTACATGTGACCGTGAGCATTGCTAGGTAACGAGTTAGGTGTATGCGTTTTTTTAAACTTTATTGTATGTGTTTGTAAATGTGCATGTGATGTCTGATATGTCAAATTAATTTTTCCCTTTATCATTACGTTCCAGCCACTGACACCATTTTTCTGGGTACTTTTTATCTCTAAGATATTCGTAGCCGAGGATGTGAGAGTGCTATTTTTGGAGTAGCTCGAGCGTCATGGAGACGTTTTGTAGATTACATAAAATGAACAAGGAATTGACGCGCTCAAGTAAATCTGAAATTCTCCTTTTGGTCTCCCCTACTATCAGTTCCCAGTAACCAGTATTACCCACACATAGAAAATCTCCTACAGACACCACAGGCATGTGCGACTTATTGTCGACCATAAAACAAGAAACAAGCAGTTTATTCAAAAGTTTTATATTGCAATCCACCAGGTAATAGGCGGAAAGTTGTAATGTGTTGGCGTTTAACTAACATTGTGAGGGTTGACAATGAAACACAATGTACAGTAAATGAATTAAAATAGTCGCTTTTACTGCTCTGAATAGGGCATTAAGGACGCGTAACAGGGAAAAAAAAATTGAAGTAAATACGTGAGGGTAAGTGTTTTGGTGGAAAAAAAAACATACTATAATGCTTAGACGTGAATTGTAAAAATATGTATTATGTAGGAACTGGATACAGAGCCGGTTGACGGGCCAACGTCATTTGTTCAGAATATTTCGGCTGGATGAATGAAAATGAAGTAGGGATGTAACCAGGTTTCTTCAAATGAAAGGGGGAAAGATGAGTAATTAACCTAATCCCTACATGTTACTTATCCACTTCCAGCGCCTTTAATTTTCAGTAAATTGCCTATAATTATTGAAATTACGTAATCGCCTAATCCTGGCGGTATTAGTCATTAGCCCTCTGAAAATAAAAAATTGGTCAATTCTCTACAAACCGTGATTGGCTACAAAGTGATAACACAAGACTGTATGTATGTACGTATAATTATTCAGCACGCTCTGCAGTCTAAACGGCGTTAGATTCGTCTTGATAGCGCAAGTGACACTGGGTACATAGAAAAATAAAAAATCAAAATGGCGAATTTTGATGTCAAAATTGTGTTTCCAAAATTATTTTTCGCTCATTTAGTTAGAGTAGCATATAAAAATGAAAGGTTTTAAATAGGCATTTTTTTTGTTGTTTTATTGACATTTATCTTGTTTATAGAGAGTTAATGACCGCTCCCGCCAAGATTGGGCGAATGCATAATTAAACTCATTGATCTAACAACAAAGAGCGACATTGTTTAATCTCCAAAATGTAGGCTAATTTTGTCGTGGTGCTCTATAATATACAATTCGCTATTCGCTATGAATAAGTAAAAGCAATTTACGAACTTGTTTCAACATGAACTTCATAGTGAGAGTTGCGTGAATTACAAAGTTATATGAATTGTTAGTGGGAACACTTTAGAGCACCTTACAGTTTTAGTTTTCATTTCGAGTTCATTTTCTTTGCAATTTGAATAATTCAAATTGCAAAGCCTTTGTACCGTTTCGGTATTATCAGATTTCGTAGATCTGGTACAAAAAAAATATTTGTACTAGTTTTTAAAAAATATTATTACTAGTTATCATAGCATCTTGGAGATAACGTACACCTATCGAGATTGGGTTCGTTGGAATCATCTTGTCAAGAACTTATAAAATACTTGAGGTCGCCCTGTGGTCGAGATTCGACCATAAATATTTATAAAATCAATAATAGGAAAATCTGAATTCAATTAGGCATTAGGGTCTCGTTACCAGACCCTTAAATTTTATAAAAAAAACACACAGACTTCAACCATAAACAAAAAAGTATTTCGTGTACGATTATCGTGTCATGTCAAAATGTTGTAGTGTGTGTATTTTTTTATTTATTAAAAATATGCAAGATAAAAAATTATGTTATTCCACGCTCCTTATATCAACTCTAACTGGGAAAAATTTCATGCCTTAACATTTACGCGGCTTTTGTAAAAAGGGGTACAAAGTTTTCGTATACATATAATAGCTAGAGTCTGATGATGGAACCGAAAGGTGTTCAAGGCATATCAGAGTTGAATCATCGCACCCTTATCAAGTTTAGACTTATTGGAATCGTCTTGCTAAGAGGTTTTCAGATACATTGTATTTAAAATGTAATGATGAAGCTAGTAGGTGGGCACTAGAAATTATGAGTGCTTCCTCATAATATCTAGTGCCTCACGCACCATAAGGCTAAATTTATAGATGAATTTTCTAATTCATCTATTATTCATCATACATTTCCATGTCACAAAAATTTCGAATTACATTAAACCAATTTCGATTTACATTAATTGCCTTAGAATTGAAGCAAATTAAAGATCTTATTTTCAGTCCGTCTGCTAGACTAAATGAGGAAGACAAAGCAAATCGTAAAATATATCTACTTTACACCCTGTACCAGAATTTATTCACCAACTATGATGATAACATTCTAACCTCTATCAACATAATACATAGCATTTCAACCTAAACGGAACATATGAATCTTCGTAATCAACAGACGTTAAAATGATGTACGCGAGGATGGTAACAATAGTTGATACAATCTTAGTTGATTAACCCTCGAAATGTCTGCGTATTGTATCACCTGGAAGCCTGAACATATTCTGAATAATAAAACACTTAGTATTTGAGTTACACCTAACCCAAAATGATCGCATTTGTCAGCGGCGTACGCGCCGCATTTTAGAATGTGGAATCAAATGTTGCACGGAATTTCATACGAAATCCTACTAAAAGTGCTTTCGTTTGTTTGTCTCTCCTTCACGCCTAAACTAAGCAACCAATTTACTTGATTTTTGGCATAGACTTAGTTGAAAGGATGGAGAGTAAAATAGGCTACTATTGGTTGTGACAAAGCATCATATTGTTTCCAAAGAAGGCCTTAGTTCACAATAATATTAGTATTTTTACGCTATTTATAAATTTTTACGCGATCGAAGTCACGGGAAGAAGAAAAGAAAGAGAAGAGAAGTCTCAAATATGTAACAGAAAGGATGACGTCATGTCATCAAATATTTGGCCGCGGGATCCGTAGGTGTAAACGGTTTATTCCCCTTGGTCAATCCGCAATGCGGGCTCCACATCTGCCAACAACATACTTTTATTACTATCCTTCCAAAAAATATATAAAAATATCAATCTTATAACACTAAGGCCCTAAATAAAGCTCCATCGATAGGCCCGGTTTTTATGTTTTGAGGCAGCGGAGAAAATAATTGTTTCTCTCGTGTGGTACAAAATTATAATTTAAGTGTCTACTAAGTCTAAATGTTCGCGACTTTGAACACGTGAATCTCTCAGGTACTATTAGATAAATTGATTAATAGTCAGTTGACGGACCAAGGTCGACGATTAGTAAATATGTCAATTTAATGTAAGTTGTGATCCCGTCGACTTATTTGGGTTTCATTAATGTCTTGTTGACACGTATTAAGTAGATAAGTTGTTAACTAAATTATAACCTAATTTCAAGTCATCTAACTTGCCACTTGCTACTAAATTTTGTGTTTACATGAAGATAAATGATTGAGTCATTTATCTTCATGTAAACACAAAATTTTAAAATTTAGTCAACTATTTATCTACTTAATACGTGTAAACCAGACATAACTGACAAAATTACAGCCAGTCTGTCTGTCCCGGCTCTTATTTCTGCTCTGCTCAGTTCTGAGATGTGCATTGAGTCAGTAACTGACATCAGTCCACTCACACACACACATATCCACATACACGAGTCAAGCTGACCTGCCGGTTCTTCTGTGTGAATTGATTTCAAGTCAATACTATTGCCTCAACTACTGCCGAACTACTGACAACGCCAGCACTAACGATAGGTACTGACTCACTGTAAAACAGGTCTAACGATACTGTTAAATATGCAAATGTAATAAACCACATTAATACGAACCCTCGAAAGTGAAAGAATGCCGAAAGTTCGATATGAATCGAGAATAGAATTAATGCGGAGTGAATTTACGGGCCGTTTAGAATTATACTCGGTCGAAGTGTGAAGAAGGAGAAGTTTTGGCATGTATAATATAGGGGACGCCATGTGGAGCATTTATTTCGCATTTGCCACAGACTTAAGAAGATTCAGAAGTTTTTTTTTTCGATGTAGTTACGAGATTTATGTGTAAAATGTTACTAACTAATATGTGGCTTTCTGATTATTGCGTACTGCAGCCGCGGCTGTTGGGAGTTCAAATTATATTCCATTTTATGAATTAGCATATTGCTCTAATATTCTACTGAAGTATTTAGTATATAAAGTACTTTTCATAACATTTAATGGCTCAAGATTATAATGAATTGAATCTTATCGCATTGTAATACGAACTTAAATACAATTCTAAACTTAGCCCATAACCCATATATCATTGACATGGGAGAGCCATGCTTCGGCACGAATGGGCCAGCTCGACCGGAGTTATACTCTCGTGTATAACTCAATCTCGTGTTGTGCTGTGTTTCGTTCTGTGAATGAGTTTACCGATAGTCCAACTTCCCTAAGCCCCTCATTCCTATTCCCATTCCCTATTCCCTTATAAAGACCGGCAACGCACTTGTGACTCTTTGGTTGTCGCGAGTATCCATTAGCGGCGGCAGTTATAAACTGACATTTGATCAGAATTTTTGTCGCTTGCGCCTGTTTTGAGGTTTGAGAGAGAGACCTTTACAAATTTTAAGCACTCATTTTAACCCTCACGCAGACTTACAGCTTATGAAGAAAAAGTATATCGATGGAGTCTCACAAAACTTAATAGCTCTATGTAATCATCCGCAATGAAGTTTCGGCTTCGTTTCGGTGCCTTACTTTATGACCGAGCTAAAACATTATACGTGTAGACACTCCTGGTAAAATACTTTTAAATTTTGATAGTTCTATTTATAAATGGGTGTAGACTTTAAAGATAATTTTAAACTGGCTGTGTAGACTTATAGACCAACGAATAATGAAAACGAAGGTACAGATACGTCTTCAAAAATTATGACACAAGAGGGTTGTTAAAATAAAAACCTACTACCGTAATAAAGGACATGCTCATTTTCCATATTACCGTAATGTCTTCTTTTTCTTTATTTTTTATTATTAGTAGACTTTAAGGGTGAAACTGGCTACCCTGCCATAAACAATCCGTATAGCACCCAAAGCTGAAAACAAACTGATTGGACGCGGCTGACAGCCCATACAAAACGTCCGTGACTGACGTCAGACGCGGCTGATAGCCCGTACAAAACGTCCGCGACTTACGCCTTATAGTTTGCACACTTCAATATATAGTGGGGGAAATTGAAAGAGAGATGAATTTGATGTGACCAAATTTTTTAGATCCACGATCTATATCTGTTTCAACTTCTCTGATTATCTAGATCACGGCTATCGGTCGCGTCCGTAAGTCGCGTCCGATCAGTATTTTTTCCGCGTTATGGTTTCTTTTCTTTTTAGCATTTGAATTATTCCTTGCAGTCTAAAAATAACTTTTGTGATCGACGTGAAAATCAGAAATGACCATAAAATAATGGAAAATTTGGTACTAGTACGAAACTGAAAGACGAATACGTGGACTACATAACAAATATTAATTTAATTTTTTTGCTCTTCTCTTAAGCTTATAAACTCGAGTATAAGAAATATGATTTCATAATATATATTTTTAGGCTTTTAGGAGATATCTTCAAACCATTACTCTAAGGTATTGATTATAATAATAAATTAGAAATACCAAAAAGGTTAGCGCCCACGAAATACAAAGAAATACACTAAATATTTTATGATCCTCACGAAGGAGTATAACCCGACTGGATATTATAGGCATTAATGCGATTTCCCAAGAAACGAAAGAAAGGGTACAAACGCTCGTAAAACTTAAATAAAACGGATTACATATCCATGATATCTCGAGGAGTTGGAACTTTGATATAGCGTCGGCTAACATTTTCATTGCTTTTTTGTCAATAAACTTTATGTATTATGTATTGACGACCTCTGTAACTCAGTTGGTAAGCGCGTTGGTTGCTTAAGCCGGGTATGCGGGTTCGAATCCCGCCGACGGAGCAAGTTTTTCAATGTTCCTGGGTCTTGGATGTGTATTAAATATATATATATCATATAATAAAAATCTTAAATATGTGTATAGTATAAAATTATTAAATATATTTCTGTTGTTTGGTACCTGTAACACAAGTCCCTTGGGTACTTAACACAGGGCCAGACTGACGTGGTGTGAAGCGTTATATGTTTTATTTATTTCTTAAAATACATGGAAAAGCTACCACAATAGATGAAATATGGTTCTAAAACAGAAATGTACTTAATAAGCCAATTAAAAGTTTTCATTATTAGGCATTCGCTCAAGATTGGCGGTGTGGTTCAGTAACGCTCTGTCAAAAAATTTGCATTTCAATACAAAACGCGATTGTTGTGATGTCACTTTGTTGTTGACAATCGCGGTTCGTATAGAAATATGATAGAGAGTTAATGAACCATACCATCAAACTTGAACGGAAAGACAATAGTTACAATATTTTGTCAAAATACGCAGTATACAATTGTTAAAATCTTATCTTATCATACTTAGGATGTCACAAAAGCAAGTGACAATCCTTTTGGGTATATATTTGTTCTTTATATGAAGTCGACAGGGCAGAAAGCGAAAATATTAGTGGCAAGTGCCAAGTTTACACAACTTGACAAAATGATTTTGGAAAAATGTAAAAAAACATAACAAAATGTCTAAAAACAGCAACAGAAACCTAGTTAAAATATCGATGCTTGTATCGGTAACAATTGGCTAGTTTCTGTTGCTGTTTTTGGACATTTTGTTATGATTTTTTAAATATTTTTAAATGACATTCTCAAGGACATGTGCCTAGTTAAGTCGCACAGGTTATATTTTCATAGTAAACTCTATACGGACTTATACACACTCCTTAATATTACCACCTTTTATTACATCTTGTATAATGAATATTCGGCTACAGCCTACAAGACTTTTTTTTCTCTAATGTTTATTTTTATGAGCAAATAAGAAGTAATGAATAATGAATGATGGCAATGATCTGCAGCCTAAACGGCTTGATAGATTTTAACTTACGAGGTATCGTTAGATTCGTCTTTACAGCGCAAGTGACACTGGATACATTAAAAACATAAAGTCTAAATGGCGGATTTTGAAATCCAAATTAAGAGGTATAGAAACAATCCGCCCATCTCGCTCGAGTGGGGCTTCAAAATAAAGGGCTTTGAATAGCCAATCTTGTATACTTAATAATAATAATAATAATAATATAAGATATTTTATTATTATTTCTCAAAAAAAAAACATTGCAATGTAAAATGAGACTTGCCCATTAAGTTAAAACTTGTTGGGGGTGTCTCGCACTCGAACATAACTTCATGTTTAAATTGCAAAACTTCAAGTTTTCTGTTTTTGAACATTTAGCAATTTTTTTTCAATAAAAAATACCTAGAAGACGCTTTTATTTATTCCGATTCAACCGAGTGCAATAATCTCATCCGACCTAATTCACTTCGTCTCTAAATTATTCGCATAAATTGCATCAAAATACATCCCGCCTTCAATATCACTCGCGTTTAATCTCAGTTTTGTAACTACCTTCGTTAATGATAAGCTTAGGAGCTTGAGTTGGGTAGGATTATATCAGATAAAGTGGATACGGCAACTTCACAGGAACCGCCACTAATTGATATTTAGCTATCTATACATATCATCTATACATATCATCTATACGTATATATCTATATGTATATACGTATAATAAAACGGTAAAAATTGGCGTGTCTGTACAATTTGTATTTTTACAAACTAATCAATGTGACTTAGGAATAGTAATAGAACACAAATCGACAAAAAAAAGTTGTCTCTCTGTTTATTTGTTTGTACGCGCTAACCTTCGGAACTACTGGACGGATTCGAATAAATCTTTTTTTTTATTTAATAGCTGTTAACTCTAGGCAACACACAGATACTTTTTTATCCCGGGAAAATGTACGGTTCCCGTGATACACGAATGAAGAAGTTGCGGGTTGTTGTCAACTAGTACGAAATAAATTACTTATACAATGTTAATAATGTGAAATTTGAATTATTTTTGCTACACCCTGTATAGGGTGTAGCAAAAATAAGTGATAAATTTAGAGGATCGTACGTGTCCCTGTTATAGAGCTCACTGTGAAAGTAGCAGCGCTGAAAGCGAAAAAAAAATTCGTGGATTGTATGGCCAAGCGCGCGAGCGTCATGAGATTGCCCATACAAGTCACAAAAAAATTTTCGCTTTCAGGATATCTTTTATCCCGGGTAAAATGTACGGTTCCCGCATTTCATACTAATATTCCCGCAATGAAGTTGCGGACACCAACTAGTACTACATAAATACTGCGTACGATTTGTTAATTATTTTAATGTCTTAATTCCACGCGGTCGAAACTACAGGTAAAATGTAATAAAAAACAACATGCACACACGTTGATAAACTCTCACGACAAAGCAGATAATAATTATTACCCAACCTATGCACAATAGCTATTGAATTACGTTAAACTTTCCGAATTCCTATGTAGTTGTGTAATAGTTCTGTTACAACTTCTGTGTAACTAAAGGTACAACTTTACTGCAGATTTGCCGTAAATGCACTTAAATCGTACCTTCTACAGTTCGAAATACAGACCGTGCCAATAGGAGTCATAGTTAACCCTTCGTTAAAAAATCGTCACGTTTCTTAAAAAAAACGTCGGCCTCGTCCGCGTGCTATAAGAAACATGCATGATTTTTTATTCTTTGTTTAAATAAATCTATCGTTATTGAAAAACGATAAAGTCCAATTCGTTTTTTGATAATATTGAAACCAACAAAATTATATCCCTTTAAAGCAGTCAGTCAGAAAGAGAGATCCGATATTGATTGTGACGTCAAAGTCCATAAAGTACAAAGTTCATACTAACGTTTTGAGAGAAAGAAATGGATAGAAAACTTAAATCGCTAATATCTTACTTATTTCTTAACATAATCTAGAGATTTATAGTTATTCTGTATATCTTTTAGCCCACTATCTTAATAAATTTAATTTAATAAATGTTGTTTTACACGCATTTTCCCTATTCGAAAATCGCACTTAAACAAAAAAATATATATTTTGATAAGCTCTATTTGGGGTGCGTGATGTTTTTCAAAATCAAAAGCAACCTATGTCATTCTACATTCTATCACCTAATTGTATGCAAAAAATCAAGTAAATTAGGTGCTGCGTTGAGGCGTGAAATTAGGACAAACAATCACACTTTCATATTTATACTACTGGTATAATTGGCTTTCACACTTCGTCCGCGACCAACAACAATGTTTATAATGTTTACATGAGGCCAAAGCTGGTGGCCAATAAGACCGGTAGTCAGCGTCAGGCTAATAGCCTGATATTGGTTTCGTGCAAACAAGAATACAAACTGAGTCAATGCTACCTAACCTATCTATTGGCTGATTTTGGATTGACGCATTTATCAAAATAAATTTTATTCGAAAATACTGAAATTACCTGAATTGAAATGCCAAAATGATCTGAAATGTCGCTGAACTAAGGTCGGTAGAAAACTGTAGAAAATGAAATCAATGGAGTGTCATATTTTTTTAATTTTTGACGGTCGAAGTCTTAGAGAGTTACCTTAAAAGTTAGAATACTGAAATAAAAACGAAGCTTAACATATCTCGACGGATAGATTAACATTTTTTTTTTGGATTTTTAGAATACTAAACGTAAGCGAGTTTTTCAATATTGGTGGATATTTTTAGCATTATAGTTTGCGGTTCATACAACACAACTATTTTTTTGTAATATAATATCAATTCATCAATAAAATACACAAAATATACTACATTCGAAAGCCAAGTTAAAATACGAATACTTTTGCAAGTCTTTTAGTGTTCCGTATCGAAAGGGTAAAAACGGAACCCAATTAAGATTTCGATGTCTGTCTGTCAGTTCGTCTGTTCGGCTGTCTGTCGGTCCATCTATCCACCTGTCTGTCTCCAGGCTGTATCTCAAGAACAGTAATAGCTACAAAGTTGAAATTTTAACAGAATATGTATTTTAGTAGCCGATATAACAACAAATACTAGAAACAAAATATCTGAAGGTGGCTTTAATACAACAGATATGTTGTCCGCGTTTTAATTCCTCAATAATGTCGATAAATTCGACACACTTGTCATCACCGGCGTGGTAGCCTCTTCGTACCTAAATTGACACCCTAGCCACTCAAGCTATTTAGGTACGAAGAGATCCGAGTTCGATTCTCACCATCTCATTTATATTTAATTTTTTAATTCTTTAAATTTTAAACATTTTCATATATTTGTTTTTTTTTCATAATTTTTTTTATATACATTTAAACTTTCATATCATATACATTTAAAATCAAAAAAGTTGATACAAGAAGTATTTAAATTGTGTATTTAAACTTGTTTAACATATAAATGGTATATAAGACGTCGTAGCGTGTATAAAGCGTTTCTTGAACCATAATAGTCTGCCAACCTAAAAAATTATGTTCCTCTCATCGTGAAATTTATCTCATGATGAGAAGAACATAATTTGTGTTTTAGCACAACCTTAACCTTGAGCTTAAGATGCGGTATATCGCTTGTGATCAAGCTATACTATAATATTATGCATTATATTGACTTCTCGTAGAAATTAATATTTGTGCGTAGTTACAATACGATTTGGCAAACGGCTTCTTGTGTATGAACAGTTAGGTAGAACAAAATAAACTCTTAAAAACTTTGAGAACATTTTAAGATTAAGATAAAATTCAAGAGTATATTTTGTTACGCATTTAATGTATTATACGATTGCTAGCAGTGTTGTCTCTATAGATATAACTCAATGACTAACAATGACAAACTTAACGAACATATAACAAAAACTTAACATTAACATCAGTGGCGTAACTATACCGTTCGAGGTCCGTGGCAAATTTGTTTTCGTTCCACTATGTCAAACCCATACAAAAACACGTCAGGCGGTTATTGTAAAAAATAATCGATTGCTACTTGTCTAGGGGGTTGATTGGAAGCCCTTCCGGCTGGGGACCCGTTTCATTTTGCCGGCTTGCCACCTTGTAGTTACGCCACTGATTAACATTGATTACTGCTACTGGACATAAAATTCATAAATTTTCGGCTTGAATTTTTCAAACAGTTTTATGCTAACGCTACTCGACGCAAAAGACGAATGCGGGGTACTGCGCGGGGAAGCAGGAGTGTAGGTGACATAACTGACATTTCGAGCCGAGTGCCTAGTTGACTCGCAGGAGCTATACATTGAAGTGTGTAGACTATAAGGCGTAAGTCGCGGACGTTTTGTGTAGGCTGTCAGCCGCATCTGACTTCAGTCGCGGACGTTTTTGTATGGACTGTCGGTCGCGTCCGATCAGTTTGTTTTCATCTTGACACCATCTTTATTATTTTTTGTAATAGGTATAAAAGTTTTGAGGTAACAAAGTAAGAAGCTAACATAATATCTCTTCGACCTTTATACTCGGGGAAGCTTTAAATATTTTGTTTTAAAGAAAACTGTTGAGAAACCTTAAAACTTGGGCAAGAGGTCTCCAACAGATTGGATGTGGATTGTGAAGTTTACAAGACTCGAGTTCGTAAGATCTAGCAACTGCAGTCGCTACGAAAAACTTTCGGTATCACATAAATTTTGTTCCTCTATAGCTTCTAACTCTAGGGGCATATAAGGATTTCGAGGGGGACGCGAAAGTCAAGTGCGATCCGACGCTGATGTTTTATCGGAAATGTGAAAGCTTGTTTCGATGTTTTTGCATAAACTATTGGACGGATTATGATGAAATTTTGTTTAAAACTGCTGACTTAAAGTACACGATGTCAAACGGATAAATCGTTTTTCGCGGGTGAAGATGATGGTAAAATCTAGTAATTATATACCATAAAGTTCGATGTTTTTTTTTTTTAACGAAAACCTTAAGAGGTACCGTGTTTGAATTGTTATAATATTTTTTGGTCTGGAATCTGTATAGTAAATTTATCGAGGAAGGCTTTAGGCTTTATAAAATTCTACAGCCCGTTACAGACAGGCGGATGGACAGACAGTGAAGTCTTGGTAATAGGATCCCGAATCGAATCAGGCAGGGAAGGGTTTTAGACTTTTTAGGGTTCTGTAACTAAAAGGTAAAAACGGGACCCCATAACTGAAACTTCAATGTCTGTTCATCTGCAGGTCTTCAGGCTGTATCTTGTAATTTGAGAGAGGTGGAACTTTTACATTCACATACACTTAAAGACCGGCAACACACCTGCAACTATTCTGATGTTACTAGTGTCCATGAGCAGCGGTAGTTGTTTTCCATCACGTAACCCGTTTGCTCGTTTGCCCCCTGATCTTATTAAAAACATAATCACTGCATCGCGATATTTGTTGCCCTAGGTCTATCGCTACTCAAAATACGTTTTCTCAATTTTCTGCTCCGTACTAGCACGGAACCCTTCTCGCGCGGGAGCAACTCGCAAATGGCCGGGTTTTTTTTTGTAAATAATGCATGATATTGACTACGAACACATGGAGCAAAAGGGCTCATAGAAATTACCTGATCGCATCACATTTGCAATGCAAGGAGGGTCAAAGAACCGATCTGTTCGGGGTTCCCTACACATGATTAATGTTCTTCCAGGAACGGACGCAACATGGTTTTAGCATACATGAATGATAATAATAATAATAATATATTTTTTTATTATATTTAGGGGGCAAGCGAGCAGACGGGTTACCTGATGGAAAGAAACTGGCGTCGCCCATGGGCACTCGCGACTTTCGAAGAGTCGCAAGTGCGTTGCCTGTCTATATCAGGGAATGGGAATGGGGACAGGGGATTAGGGAAGTTGGGTCACCGGTAAACTCAATCACAGAACGAAACATAGCACAATGCCGTTTCACGCCATTTTTCTGTGAGGCCGTGGTATCACTCCAGTTAAGTCAGCCCATTCGTACCAAAGCATGACTCCCCAACGGCAATGAGCATGCGTATTATGTACTTGAGATCTGAAAATGTCTCATTGGTACACGCCTCCATCGGGGTTTGAACCTGCACTCTCTAGAGTGCGAACAAAAGGTCTCCAATAACCAAAGATCCGATACCCGCTGCCAGCGGCCGCGACACATAAAAAATGAAATAAATGCCACTTTATAACACAAGCAATAAGTTTAATTTTCTAATGACATTGGTCTAGCGACGCTGTTTTGTAGTGGCGTAGAGCAAATAGAACCTATAGCTTGTTTATTTATTTATTTATTTAATGCACAATACACGTTCCAATCATAACAATATAAATTATATACACTATTATCTCAGCTGGATTAAAACGACGACCTCTGTGGCTCAGTTGGTAAGCGCGTTGGCAGCTTAAGCCGGGGGTCGCGGGTTCGAATCCCGGCAAACGAGCAAAAAGTTTTTCAATGTTCCTGGGTCTTGGATGTGTATTAAATATGTGTATCTATGAAGCGAGTGCAAAACGATAAGCTTGCTCGCTTGCTATAATGAAGGTGCAAACAATGAAAATGGAGAGGAACTC
>JAOTAV010001057.1:0-10042 GCA_026546445.1 Cyclargus thomasi | reverse complement strand
AGGCGTTCCGTTTAAGGCTTGGAGTGCAAGCGAGAGCGCGGAACATACAAATCTATTAAACAAATTAAATTGAAATTGACTTTTGAAAAATGCTACCATTCCATTATAGTATTTTCTTAAGACGTTGTCACGTTCAACTATCGTCTGTAAACCGACTTTACAGACAACCGATTTTTTTTCTAAATTATTGTTGTATGTTAAAACTCGTCTCGTATTACATTGATAAAACTAACAACACGCAGAAACTAACTTACAAATAAATAGAATTATTTTTGGAACGAGCTAACCTCTGCGTATTATATAATGTCTATCAAAATAATATTTTACTTCTTTAACCCTTGGCGTTAAAAAATGACTTCCTACAAATTATAATACAATACTTCCTACAAATTAATAAATACCATCGCACAATATTATTCGGAGACTAGACAGACACACACACATACACTCTGGCCAGACCTTTATTATTTGTGTGTGTTCAAGGTGACTTGAGAATGGATTACATTCACAAATTAGCTTGGCAGACGAAACGTCTGTCTGGTCCGCTGGTTACTTTCATAAAACATTCCAGGTTTTCTAGAAGTTCAAGTATTTCTTACAATTCACTGTCGGGTAAAAACGGTGTACCTACCGCGGAACCCGACAGAAAGGAAGGAACCCTTCTGATTTTCCCAACATAGAAGAATCGCAAATTGTCCTTGTAGGTTTGTATGCGTATCTGTTGGTTGGAAATGTTGTCAATATAGCTTGAGTCTTGACCACAAGCGCTATACCGCGCGTTAGGTATGAGCGAGGCGCGGTGTAGGTGGATTACCATGGTTACCGGCCACGCCATTGTGTCAGCCGTCAACGCTGACGGCGGTAGTATTTCCACCCGTTCCTCGCCCCTTCCACGTTCCTAGGTCGAAGAGGTTGTAATCAAGCTATAATTCCACAGTTTGCTGATCGTGACAGTTACTTGAAAGGTTCGAAATAAAATCACTGAACGCGTTTCAATATGGCGTATACATCACTCGTTGGACTCGGCATTCTCATAATCGCTGGCCGGCGTCACATAAGGTAGCTCCATACCGAACTCCGCTTCGTACAGCACTTGCTGTATCTTGAGTCTAGCTACGGCGTTCTGCTTGGAGTTGAGCCGTTTCAGCGTCGGGGCGCAGCTAAGCAGGAACAACTCGTCCGGGTCAGTCCGGCACTGGCACGGCTCGTCGTCCGTCGAGCTCAGACGAGGCTTCTTGCTGGCCGACGAGTCCTCGTCCTCGTCGTATTTGTCATTAAAGGACAGATCGGGTAGCGAGTTGCCCGGTCGACGGACTTCTTCCTCTGGCTCGGAGTCGGATGTCTCCCGCTTTGATCTGTAAACGTGCCGTTTGTTATTACCTAAGCGTTTATTTCATTACTTAATGTAACATTGTGAATTCTATAATTCATTAGCTAATTACGGAGAAGCATAATATTATTTGGTCCTTCAGCGCCCTCGGCACTGGCCCCGTGTGTGTATGGTATAAATAGTTCAACTCAACTGTGCGCGCGGCATATGTGTGCGTACGGTTGTACCTACATTATTTTAATTCAGACATTCATGTGGCAATAGCGCGGGATGCGTCGTGCGTGAAACAAGGTTTACCTATACTTACACGAATAAGCCGCGCGCACAATTTAGTTGGAATTAACTCGAAGACGGTATGTCGATTGCAGGACTACGACTCACATGACGTCAACCTTGGGCTCGACGTGCGGCAGCAGGAACCGCATGTGGTGGTGGTAGGGCCAGCGCGTGCGGCCGCCGTGCGTGCGCTGCAACTTGATGAACGAGTCGCGCAGGGACCGCCACCGCTTCTTGCACTCCGACTCTGGAGTAAAAAACAATGTTTTAACTCGGTATCTGTACAGTTAAACTGATTTCTGCGGTTGGTGCTGCAGTTAAACTGATTTCTGTCTTTGCCAAATGCATGAAAGTTGTGTATTTATAAACGCACGCACACTTAGGGCGGTGCGCACAACTGAGTTGAACTATCGGTACACGCCTCTATCTGGGTTCGAACCGAAAACCCTCTTGAGTGCAAACCAAAGGTCTACCCACTAAGCCACGGATGTTCGTACGGTGCATAAAAACAACGTGGATACACATCGATGTCCTCAAACGTTACGAGGAAATCGATGTACGTCTTGTGGAAGTCCTCTTGTCATATAAATCAGTCCTTGGGCTTGGATTAATTAAAACAATATTTTTTACTGTCCCGAAACTAAACAACTAAACATACTGGCCAGCCGGCATACGATACACCAACGTGATATCATAACACTCTCGAGCGTTATCATAACATGCGTACGTCGAGAGACAAATTTCTCGTTCGTAGACAAGCATTGAAAAAACCGTACTCCTCTCATAACATCAAAATCTCGACTTATATGGATAAAACTGTATTGTAAGGTTTCGTAGACAAAAACAGCACAGATTAAAAACCAAACACGAGAAAAAAATTGTCATGTTAAGGTCAATAAAGTAGAAGAGATAAACCGGAAAACGTCGAGAAAACGCGTAGACAAAATTATCACGACGACTTATCTTAGCCACACTGGCCTCACGCA
Source organism: Cyclargus thomasi (assembly GCA_026546445.1). NCBI lineage: Eukaryota > Metazoa > Arthropoda > Insecta > Lepidoptera > Lycaenidae > Cyclargus > Cyclargus thomasi. Next base: position 7,450 of record JAOTAV010001057.1, on the reverse strand, counting down.
GTGACTGTCTGTCGCCACCGACATACATCGCCTGAAAGATAACAGAACTGCTGACACTCGCACATGCACACACACATGGTCCCTACAGTCTCATTCTCTGGACTGGGCCAACCATGCTGTGAGCATGTGAAAAAGGGCTTATTGTTGGGTGCGGCGCCTCTTACCATACGGCCTGCGGCGCTCCTTTTCGTCTGGCGTCCTGCACGGTCGTTTATTATTATTGATACATCTCAACATCTTTTGGCGGGTGTACACTCTCGCCGACACACAGCAAGACCTCCGTGCGAGTGTAAATGAGTGCACTCGCCTCGTCCCACCTGTCAGCCTCGGGCGACAGTCTCGCCATAAAACTCTCGCCCGTAAGCTCTCGGCGAGAGTGTACAGCCGTCATTAAGGTTAACACACACTCACCAGACACGTTGAGCGCCTCTTGCACCTCTTTCCAGGCGTCGTCCCGCAGCTTGGTCTTGTTGAAGCCGCTCACTGCCTTATCGTATAATATCGGCCGCTTCTCCACCTCCTTGATAAGGTCTATTTCGTTCATTGTGGACGGGTCTGGAAGTTGCGTTTGGTATGTTCAGTTCCAAGCAATTTGTATTTATAAACTATTGTTTTAAGGTACTTAGTTTTTTTAGTTTTAAAGTTGCACAATATGTTTTTTTTTTTGTGTTCATGATGTATGTATACGTATGAGCTTACAGTGAAGACGTTTTCTCTCGCCGTTTGTCCACCAACACCATCAACCGAGAACGAAATTATTTCAGCCGGATAAAATGCCACTGTACATTGATTACAGGTTTCATTTTTCTCTACACAGCTAATGGCGGCGACGCGATGGACGATAGAGCAACGTCGCTAGAAAATGAAACTTATAGCCTAGATCATAAGGTTGCATTTTTACAGTCCGAAATAATCTCATTCTCGGTTGACGGCATGCATGAGTCGGACTTCTCTATTCTTCATTTCTGTCATTCTGTCATTTTCATACATTTTTTATGTATATTATGTGGTGGAGCAAATCCTCGCGGAATGTCAAGCTAGGCTACAGCATATTCACTTCTATCACTCCATTTGCATTATAAGACCAATGAAAATGCTACTTTCACAGTAAACTCTTAAAAAGGTATTAAATCACACGCTATAAAGTATTACACACTTTTGTTACACTTGTGTATTGAACTTACCAGTTATTTATTTTTTAATTCTTATAACAGGTCGGCAACGACGCCGAAACCGTAGGAGGGGCTGATAGACTTTGAAGTTTATATTCTGTAATCACATTAATATCAAAGTTGAAAAAGTTGTTTGTACCTAAGCAAGTTTTAGAGCGTCCGTAGTCAAGTGGGTAAAACCTTTGGTTTGCACTCGAGAGGGTGCAGGTTCAAACCCCGATGGAGGCGTGTACGGTGTATCAATGAAACATTTTCCGATCTCTAGTGCATAATACGGATGCTCATTGCCGTGGGAGAGCCATGCTTCGGCACGAATGAGCCGTCGCAACCTAAGTCATACCGCGGCCTCACAGAAAACTGGCGTGAAACGTTGTGCTGACAGTGAGTGAGTTCACCGGTGGTCCAACTTCCCTAATCCCCCTATCGCTATTCCCTCATAAAGGCCGGCAACGCACTTGCGACTCTTCGGATGTTGCGAGTGTCCATGGGCGGCAGCAGTTGCTTTCCAATATAAATATCATAAAAAAGGTAAATATTTTATATAGATACTTATTCGATATTTCAACAGGGATAGAACAATGACTGCTTCGTATTTATCAAAAAAAAATACTAAAAAACGTTCACTTACCTATTTTTATGTGCTGTTTTATAGAATGTTTTTCTTTTCGGCAAAAGGGTGTTTTGGTTTGAGTGTATCGAGGGACTGATACGACGCACGTAGCGCACGGTACGCGCGCGCCGCGCGTATCGAGCGGCGCGGCATTTCGACGCAATGCCGCAACCCCATACAACCCTGCATCGATCAATATCGTAACACACCTTAACTGGACGGCGTAAAGTCCAAAATCCCATGTCGATACACATTAGGTCCGCCGGGTGATTCTGCGCCGTTCAATTTTATTCCTTCCGTGCCTGAGTTAAAGTTCAAAATGTCATGCGACTGGCTTAGGCACCCTCGAGTTTGGTGATGTCTATTCCATACAATCTATTGTATGCCTTGTGCTATGAATGTTTTAAGTCTTAAATCCGGTGTAAGGGGAATGCTACCTCCAACGTTTAGATATTATTGAAGGATAATTTTGTACCTTATTTGCGGATTTTTTTTAATTTACGGGCCCGTTTTATATGTTCCTAATAAGTGCCTTATTTTGTAGTAACTATTTTATCAAGACCAATTAATATATTATTCTTTAGATCTTAAGATAATACAAGGGAGGGGAGGATAACAATGGGGGGACGGGTGTCCGGTATCGTCATCAGTATCGTCCGGAAGGAAAACGACTTATGTTTAAATGACAGATAAAACATTAGTAAAAATCAATATTTATAACAAATTCATTATTTTTATTAGTCAATTACTAAATTTGTAATTATAAATGTGTTAGGGATTGCAATACAGAGGCCGTACAACGAAAACGTTTCGATATTCAAACAAACGAATCGGAATGCCGCGCGTTCCACTCTATGCCCGTGTTCGGTAGCGTTTTTTGACGCATACGCTGTGAAATTGTATACTGCGCAGACTACATGTGCCGTTGTCATGACAGCGCATGCGTATAAGAGATTTTGCGCGCGCATGCACGCATGCAAAAACGCTAGCGAACACGACCTACAATTTTTTGTGCCGTTGTCATGACAGCGCATGCGTATAAAAGATTTTGCGCTGGCGTGCATGCATGCAATACTGCTACCGAACACGACCTGTTAGAGTTGAACGAAAGCATTCCGTATAGTCCAAAGTTTTGAAAGTTTTAAAAGTGAAGCTTGATCCGGTATATTCATACGAATTAATATTAACTGGATCGATTTTTATGAATTCCAATCCCTATGAGGAATACTAAAACTATAACAAAAATAAGATTAACTATAAAGGACTTATCTCACTGATGTAAATCATTAGAATCATTTTGTCACTTATTCTGAAAACAAACACTTTTGTGGTTTTTAAAACTTTCTTCAGTTTGAAAGTTTTTGGGACAGTTACTGCAGTACAAAATAATGGTATGATGTTTTTCTTTGTGTTTTTGCAGCGCACTTTTATTTTTAGCCTTCTTCCCGCAGTATGGACACTCTATCCTTTCAGAGTGATTTCTTTTAATATGCAAATACACATATATCTTTGCTGCAAATTTTTTGCCACAATGATGGCATTGAAACATTTTCTCTTGGTGTTTTACTGATATGTGTTTTTTTAGGTTATGCAAATTACTTAAGTGTTTTCCACAAATCTCACATTTAAACTTTGAAACCTTTAGTCCTTTGACATGCTTGCGTCTATGTCTTATCAATGAGCTCGCATCGGTAAACTTTTCTGGGCACTCAGTACAAAAGTATCGGTAATCTTTTGTGTGGATCCGGGTGTGTCTGGCTAAGGCTGATGGATCAGCGAAGGGTTTGTTGCAGTGTTCGCAGGCAAGTGGCTTTTCACCAGTATGGACTCTTTCATGTAATTTCAAAACGTGTATAGTATAAAATTTCTTATTACACTCTTTACATTCGTAATCTGTTTCTCCCCTATGTCTCTTTAGATGCAATTTGAGGGCTCCGCTTTGTGAATATCCTTTATTGCAAATTGTGCAAACATATGGTTTAGAATTTTGTTTATGGGTTCTCATATGGGGATATAATGAGGTTGGCACTAGTCTTTTTTCGCAAACTTTGCAAGTTATAGTTCTGTGCATATTGCTTGTATGCTCCTCCAACAGTACTTTTGTTTCAAACCTCAAGTAACAGAATCTACATGAGTGTTGAAAATCTCCGTGCATTGTTTCCACATGTTTCTTTATCTCTAGCAAAGTAAATTCCCTATCACAATGATTACACTTAATAATTTTAAATAAATTCTTTTCCTTACTAGATTCTTCTTTGTGTTCTGTTTGGGCTTTCATTTTTATTTTGATCATGTTCTTAATGTTCTTTTGTTTTTTCTTTTTTACATTATTATTTTTAGACTTGTCAAGTGATTTTACTTGCTTCATTTTTGTCCTATCTTCTGCTTTAGGTTCTTTTGGTTCATTTGGATGTACTAAGTCTATGTGAGCGTTTAGATCTTCTTTTGTGTAATAACCTATACCACAGCTGCAGACATGCTGAAATGGTTTGTGTACATCCATATGCAACTCCAAGGTACTCTTCAGTACAAATTTTCTATCACACTTTTTACAACTGTAGCGCTTTATATATCTTTCATCATGTTTAGGCTCATAGCGTTGATCATTCTTAATTCTAAAATTAAATTAATAAGTTAGTTTTTCAGTAACCACTGAATGTTTGTTCTTTACTCTGTGTTATGTTTAATTAAAATTTTCAACAAAATATATTAATTTCTTAAGATTTAGTTAAGCTACAGATGAAAATGAGAATGTCTTACCGTATGGCCTTGATAACGTGAGCCACTTTGTGTAGTTTTAGAGCCTTGTCAGTTAGAAAAGCACATCTGCACCTATCACAACTGTAAAATTTATCTTGCGACAGGATGACTTTGCTCTGGAAAATCTTTAAATATTTTAAGCTTTAGTATACAATTCAACACACATAAGTGGAAGGAGCAGGTAACTAACAGTTTAAAAACTGCCGGATTTCTGTACATGGGCAGTCTAGGACTGGTAAAATTATTAAGTTTACAATTATGTGGATTTGATATATAGCTATAAACACTAGCTAGATAATGAAGAAGGTAAGTTACAAGATTTGTTATAATTTTTTGGAAAAAAATTTATACTAACTCAAAGGTTTCTAAATGTCAGTTATCTGCTTCTTCCACTTATGTCTTCAATTCTCATAGTAAAATCACTTTATGTGGAATGAAATCAGGATAATTTAAAGAAAGCAAACTATCACACCAGTAGTGGTCACATAATTATTTAAGAATTCTGTGTTCTCAAAAGGATTTGAGAGTGCAGGAGGAATACCGACAGTTGGAATGCTGCCCGTGTGAACATATTGATGTACTGCCGTAGCATAGCATGAGGGTAGGCAGGAGGGGCGGCCCGCCCTGGGAGCCTCAGTTTTTAAGGGGCAGCTAAATTTCCAAGAAATTAATAAAATATTTGACAATATCATATTTCCAACACAACTATTAATTCGGAGCCATTAGAAATGCACGGTATATATTTTCATTACTTTGTGACGAATTTAGAAATCTAGGATTTGATCAATCCTTGCTGAAAAATTCTTAAAAATCATATCGTGTTCGCACCGCGATTTTAATTCGCGCGATTGTTTTTCGCTACTTAGCTGTAATGTAACACATTGAATACTTATATGTATCTGTACTGGCAGAAAAAAACCCAAATATTAAATGAAAAAAATTGCATGAATAATTCTGCTTAAATGAAATAATACCTGCTTGAAAGAAAATCACTCTTAATGTTGGTAAAAAAATATACAATTTAGTTGAAAAGCCTAATTAAGGACGGCAACGTTGGCCTAGGGGGCGACAAAATTGTCCTCCGCCCCGGGCGGCCAATACCCACGCCACACCTCTTATGTACTGTATACCATAAACTGACCACTAGAAAGATTTACCACTTGACTTCTCTCGGTGTGATAGATCCAGCATTTTTTTTTATTGATATGTATTGCAACGCTGGATACATACCTAAGCTTGAGATTTTATCTATCAACACTAATGTCTTGTTTACACATATTAAGTATATAAGTAGGTAAGTAAATTTTAAGTTATTAATTGCATGTAAACACAAAATTTTGTTACTATTTATGCAGATGATTAGAATTTTATCTATTTTTTCTGTTAAGTTGGTAAGCGGGGCTTTTCACTTGACACATTTGGAAAGGTATATTTCAGCAGAATTTAGTTAAATTCACAATTGTAGTGGTGTATTCAGGTACAGTTTTTCGTCATGCTCCTTTTAGTAGGTATTTGAATAATTTGTTTCTCCAAACCTCATCAATAACAAATTTAATGACAGAATTTATGACTTCAGTATGTTAATGATCGTCCATCTTGAGTCAACCACAGAGCTTAACTACTTAAATACATTTGGACATACACTTAAAATTAAGTCACTTAAAATTTAGTTACCTACTATTATAAGTATTAATTTTAAAGCATGTTTTACCTACATTGTTTTTTTAGGGTATTTTATTCTATAGGTAAAAAATTAATACTTATAAGAATTATCTGTATAAAAGCATTAATCTTGAGTTACATACATGTTTGTTTATATGTTTCATATAGTGATGGAGTTGCATACTGCCATAGCTGCAGATTCTGCACCAATATATCTCCTTCTTATCCAGTCTTACTGTAGTGTCCATTGTCTGTAATAAAAAGACTAATAATAATATTATAAATATCTATGGACGCTTTACACCACGTCAGTCTGGACCCGTGGTAAGTGCCTGAAGGACTTGTGTCACGGGTACCAGACAACGGAAATATAGGTTGGGGTAACAGTTTAAAAGTTATGACACGTGAAAAATTTAAGTCGAAAATTATTGAAAATTGTCGTATTGACCCGATTTAAAATAATATATTTAATACTATTATACTTTACACAAATTTAAGACTTATTATATGATACACATATTTTATAGACATCCAAGACCCAGGAACATTGAAAAACTTTTTGCTCCGTCGGCGGGATTCGAACCCGCGCCCCCGGCTTAAGCAACGAGCTTACCAACTGAGCCACAGAGGTCAACAGTGATATAAATTGGAAGAAATGCGGTTCTAACACTACATCACAGAAGCGACTAACCATCGTCTAGGTTATTCTCTCAGTTAGCTAGTTCGCACGATCTCGATATATTATCTAAGTAATGAGATAAAATTACATGATAACTTCTAAGAATTTCTTAAATCATATTACATTGTTGACGTCTTGCATTCCTAACCAATTCCAAACTTTAAAATCAGCAAAAACTTGTAACAGTCAGTTTACAAACTCCTACTTCTTCATTTTTTTTTCTTTTTTTTTGATGGCGCTACGGCTACATAACCATGGCCAGTGTCGAGTAAAGGCGGGAAATCAATTTTCTTAGTATAATAATTTTACCAACGTTACAATATTTAGTCAAGTTTAAAGTCTAGTCAAAGTCAACGTAAATCGTCAGTGCAGTCAAAGCGTCAAGTCAATGGATATAGTAAAGTGGTAAATACTTTACTAAAAATTCTAGTTTTGGAGGGACACATAAAATAGCACGATTCTTCAAGTTGTATCTCTTGCTCACACTTGTTCATGGTAACGAATATTTAATGGTTGATATTCTACCACTATAACGCATTAAAACCCGAAACAACACAAATTTAGCGA
>JAOTAV010001056.1:0-10042 GCA_026546445.1 Cyclargus thomasi | reverse complement strand
CCCTTAGTGACATCTATCGGTCAGGTCTGAAATAAAAACTACGGACACGCTAATTTGTATGGGATCCGCTACTCTAGATATAATTTCTCTATGCTACTAATTAATTTCTAAAGTATACTATTTGTCCTTCCTTTACGCCCTAACGAGGCCACCAAACGACTTGATTTTTAGCTTAGATTTAGTTGAAAGCATAGGCTACTTTTGGTCTTGGATAAACACCATGTGATGTTCAAATGCTACGCGATTGAAGCCGCGGTAAAAAGCTAGTCAACAAATGAAATAATAATATTCTTAAATAAGGCAAATAGTAGTAGTGTAGTAGTAGAGCAGGAAAGTCAAGACAAAGGTGGACAGATTTCTCAACCTTCTCCTTGCAGAATCTGCAAGTCGTTATGCTCACACCTATCCTGGGGGGTTATTATGATCTTTTATTCCCAGTCAAGTTCCAGCCAGTCAGCAGTCACGTGACACTAAATACGTAAAGTTTGACGTTCCCTGATGTCACCAACATGTTTGAAATCCATTCATAGACAATCAAACTAGTATTAATTCAGTTAATATTGTAATAAGACATTGTGATACGAAAAAATAACAAGGCCGTATATTGAATTGCCTGGAACCATGCAGGTTTGTAAGGGTCATAATAGCCCCCCTGTTGAGGTGTTTGTTGAGTTTGCAGTGACCAGTTAGGCTTTCGGTCAGGATCCTTAATTAGTTCCATAGTGAGCACCAATTCTGTCAGTTTTTTGTTGAAGTCAGGAATTAGTGCCTTAGAGCACTCGAGGACAGGGTCCCAGCCTATTGCTTTTTGCTAAGCCCGTGAGTTATCCCGCAAACCGGTTCGTGACTGTATATTAGGCCCTCAGATCCCAGCCAGCTCGTCGGCGGCTCGCGTCTCGCAAGTGGCTGACAGGGGAGACGAGGCGAGTACAATCATTTACACTCTCATACTCGGGTGGTCTCACTGTGTCTCGGCGAGAGTGTACAGCCTCCATTAGAGGATTTTTCGTCCTACTCCAACTCCCACCCTCCAAAATAGGTTTTCTGCATATAAACTGTTATCTGCAGAAAACCTAGGTGATCTTCACTCTAATAGGTCAACACACATTGACGATAACAATTATAGATAATAATAATATTAAGTTAAGATAAAATGATTTTCTCAAATAGAAAGAGTTCGCGCTTCCATTCTTATTTATTTTTTAGATCTGTTTACATTTGTTCGTAAAGGAATGCGAAGGAAAATTAAGCCAGAATCATAGATTTAATTTCTGGTTGTTCGTGGTTGATGGTGTTGAGCGGGAAGCGGTAGCCGGGATGGATGAGCCAGTGGTATTTGCTCTCGATGGTGAAGTCCGAGCCGGTGCACACGTGGAAGGTGTTGTCGCAATAGTAACCGTGGGCGCACTTCTGTCCGTATGCATCGAAGTTCATGTTTTCAGTGCACTGTTCGCTAGGTCCCTATTGGAGACAACGAATTAGAATCTTTAGCAATTTCTTGTCTATAATTTTATCTCAGAAGTTTATCCTGGATACTTCAGTATAAAAATTGTGTCTGTATCTGTATGTCTGTCTATCGGTCTGTCTGCCTGTCTGTTACCTTGTCACAAACCGCTGAACTAATTTCGCTGAAGTTTGGTATGTAGATACTATAAGTGCTGGGGAAGGATTTATCTTTTAGGATAATTTTTATGCAGAAAAAATTGTATTGTTTACACATTAAAAAAATTCTAACGCACATAGTTGCGTGTATTATGTAGTAATTTATTAATTCACTAATGTTGCCTGCAATATCTATATCTACCTTTTTTTAGAAAAAGTAGTTTTGTACTTCAAAACACGAAGCCAATGCAAAAAAAAATATTAATCTTTTAACTTTATCATATGTATTATACATATGTACTTAGAGTAAATTACCCTGTAGCAATCCAAGCGGTTCCCGCAAACTTCGTTGACGTAAGTGCCTTTCAAGCATTTTTTATACTTCTTGTCCCCGCGAATGATTGGGCATTCTTCGCGGCTGGGTAAGAAACTTAGAACATTCTTACACACCGGACATTCCACTAGAATTCTGCAAATTTATTTAAACAGGTTATATAGGTACCTACCTACTTTAACAATTAATACGGTAAGAAAGTTTAGCATTGCGTTTGCATTCATTTAAAAAGTGTTTAACTAATGAAAATTCGCAGTCCCTTTTTAGAACATTGAAAACGTTACACGACAGAAAGGGATTAGTTAAACATTACTTAAATATTTTTTTTGACTCCCTTGTTGAATTATGTGTTAGTGCTTAATCCATTAGCTTATTCCTTAATGAACGGCCGGCAACTTACTTACTTGCAACTCATCTGTTACTAGTGTTCATGGACGACGGCAGTTGCTTTCCATCAGAGGATCTGTCTGCCCCTCTGCGAGGATACGAGCTTCAAATATATTTTTTGATCGTACTTGCTGCATGGGTTCGGATAATAGGACCAAATGTCTTCCAGAGTATAAGATTTTATGAACTATCTCACATAAGTTTTTAAATTTTACAAGGTGCTATGGGATGCTTGATGATTATGAACCAGTACCGACGGTAATATTCATTGAGTAATGCTACTTTTTTATGAGACCGTACACTTGTTTTATTATTAATATGACTGACAAGGGCCCATAAAAACTGCAACGAGCTCTAGATCCATTGCTTCCATTGCATTGGTACAATCTACTATAGATTGTATTATTTGTACCAATGCAATGGACCAAACTAAACTTGAATTTAATTTAATTATGGCTCAACATTATAAGCTTAAGCACACAAAACATATTATTTTAATTCGAAAAACTGTCTTATATTATCTCAATGGTCTCTGCATGCGACGCTTGAATAAAAAAAAAATAAAACAACATTGATGATAATAAAAAAGTAACAAAGTACCAGCAAGGACAACATCGATATTCGATAGTTACGGTACCCGTCCTCTTCCGCGGGCTCCTCCCTGATGATGAGGTCTCGCGAGTCGAAGCCGGTGTAGTGAGCCGCGCACGCGCACCCCAGCACCAGCAATTGGATCACCACATGCATCTTAGAGTTCTAGGAGAAAAATAAGTTTTTATTTGTAAAAGGTATAGGGCTGCACATTTTTTATGATATTTAGGTGTAAGCGAGCTACCTGATGGAAAGCAACTGCCGTCGCGCATGGACGCTCGTGACATCTGAATAGTTGTATGTGCGTTGCCGGTCTTTATGAGGGAATAGGTGATTAGGAAAGTTGGGCCACCGGTAAACTCACTCACTGAACGAAACACAGCACAACGCCGTTTCAAGGATGTATGTATGTTAATTGTTGGATTTTAAAGTCAAAATTGTGAGATTTTACATTTTTTCTCTGCCCACTTAGGTCGAGCTTATGGTATCAAAATAAGGGCTTTAAATAGCCATTCTAGAAATATACATAACTTGACGTTTAAAATGCTTTGGTTCCTGCAGTCGGGTTTCCTGTTTTTGGACATTTAGCTTGTTATATTTAGTTTTATAGAAATCTTTTTATTATTAAAAGTGCGAATTTGATCATATTGTTATTAAAATATTGATATATATATATATGTATATATATATATATATATGTGTTTTTTATGGTCACGCTTATTTCTTAATGAAATTTCTTCCAATATGATACGATGAGAGAAAGGACAAAAGACAGCAGATAGGACGTGCACAATTATAAAATTGGGTATAATATTAAGAGGGCGATAAATTGTGAGCTCCTGTAGTAGCAAAAACACGACAGCTTAAAATTTTCCCGATAAAAATAAATCACAAAGATGCCTCTAATTTTCACGCATATTTCTTCGTTTCGCAAAACGGCGAGTTTGACGGAGTCAGTATTTTAACACACGATACAAATTTCTGTTACCGAGTTCTTAGAGAAGCGGTTATTTTAATTTTGTATATTTATCGAGTTATTAAGAAAAAACTGTTTTCGCCGCGATTTCGCGTCGTTCTGTTTCAACTGGCATATGAATAACGGTCGTAAGTGTGAAGAGAGAAAGGCGATGTTTTATTTTTTACTTTATTCGCCTCTTTAATCGTTTCTAGGAATAATATTTTTGAATCTATACTAAGTAAATGAACATAGACGTTGCCTTCTTCTGAATTGCTATAATTGGAAACATACAATCATAGTTTTAAGAAGTGGTGCAAAAATACGAATACCTTAGAGTTTATTCAATAGACATGATTCATTATAATATGACCATGGTACGGAATTCATAACTTTAATATTGTGCCTGCAGAATGTAATTATAGTATTGCATATCGTAACAAATAATTTCCAAAAGTCATTGGCACGGTGCTAAATTAAAAATAAACTATTTGTTTTTAGCATTATAATCTCGTTGCGAAACGAAGGCGACAACAAGCTGCTGTGGTATTGGCGAATTTGTAAAAGTCGTTGCATTCGACGTCGTTCACGACGCGCAGTGGAACGCTTGTTATTGTTGTCGATGTGGCGATGTTGCGAAAGCGCAAGTGCGTCGTATGCGCACGCGCCGCCCGCCCCTCCCGCCTCGCCGCCCGCCTTGCTCGTCTCACCGCCCGCCCGCGCCTCCGAAATGCGCATTCATGTGACACGCTTTTAACCTAACGGTCAATTTTAATTTTTTTTTTGTGTTTGAAGTATAAACTTTTATTATTTTATATTGATTTTATTCAGTGTTAGTTTTTTCGTGTTAGCTCATTTCTATTGATTAACTTTTGAATATACAAAATGGGCATGATATCAAGAGTACGCGGACGCATAAGAAGTGATTCTTTCTCGAAAATTCAAATAAAATCGGAAGATAAAATTGCGAATACAGGTTAGCTCTTTGTACGTGCTGCGGTCTGAGTGTTGACTTGAAAGTTTGTGAAGTGCTGATTTTGTTAAATTTAATATTTTGGATTAATTTTTGGCGTCGTTTGCGATGTTTTAAAACGAAGTTATTTTAAGTTAAGTGACGTGTCTGAAATTATCATCTTCTGCGTACTATGGGATCCAGTTTTATATAACTGCTGATGAAGGGAGTGTGACTTCAGATTATACAAGGCCTTTAGCAGGTCTTTTTGATGGCTTGTACAAGACCATAAAAATCAGTAAATAGTTTTTATTTTAAGCGTCATAGAGAATATATTGATCGTATTTCAGTATGGCTGCTCTCGCTAGTGCTGCTGCTGCCGTATTGGGCGCCGCGCGGGTTGCTGGTGGCGCTCGGCGGCGCGTGGCTTATGGCCGCCTACACTTGCCTGGTCGTGCCTGTGCTCATCTCCGCTAACTATCGCTATCCGGCTCGTTGGTACCCCGCAGTGGCCAAACTGGCACAAGGTAAAAAACTCTTATTACGGCCCGTTGCGTTCCGGCAATATGACATGTGAAACAAATCGTTTAGCGTAGATAATACCGCAAACGTGAACCGTGTCTCGTAATAAATATATATTATTTAGTGCGTACTTGTAGCTCGTTATACGTGTAGCTCATTACACGTAGCGCGTATTGTAGTTTATAAACCGTAAAACGGACCTTGTAACGCGTAGCACGTAGCTGTGAACAGGTAGCATGTACCTCGTAATTCGTAGCTTATAAACCCTATACGTTGCTTGTAACGCGTAGCAGTAGCTGTCAATACGTAACATGTAGCTCGTAATTCGTAGCTTATAAACCGTAGTACGTAGCTTGTAACATTTTTCTGTCAGCACATAGCATGTAGCTTATCATACGCAGCATGTAAGCCATAACACGTACTCTTCACATCGTATCGTATCTTATCGCAAAACATGTAGGCTGTAGCCCGTAAAGTTAGGCTTTCTTATGTGCTATGTATATTGGAATGTTATTGTAGAGTAACAAAAAGTAACAATTTGAATACAGTGCAGCCATACTGATACAAAGAAGATCGGTTAAAAGTTTTAATTTCGAGAACTGAAATCAATTTTAAAATAATCGAACCGCTACAAAATAAAAACCGGATATATGTAAACACATTTTCTGCCAACCTGACCTACCCACCGCGCCCCCGTTGTTTACTAATACAAAACTATATTAATAGAGCGATAAGCTGTATTAACACCTAAATATAGACTCACAACAAATAACTTTAAAAATATTCTATTTTTATCAACGGAAGTAGGATATGCATACCTCATGCACAAATCAAGATAATAAACATATTACTGAAATTTAAGTACAATCTGTGTAATTTTCATATATCGATAGATATATTCGTCGGACACTCAAACATCATTTTTAATAATATGTTTAATTAAGAAATATTACTTAACATAGCAATTATTATTTAAGTAATATATTTCTACTGTACATTTCGCTGTGCGTAGCAAATAGCAAGTTTATTAAAAAGAATTACAACAACGATTAATTTTGACCAAGTCAAGATGTCTGTAAATTCCTGTTCACTCCTAATGAATATAATATTCCTGCGAATTATTCTCGGCGAAGTGCATTTTAATTCCCGCGAGGTCGTCGACATACTCAGCGCCAAAACGAATTGCTACTAAATATAATAAATAATCTTATTTTAGCTTTATGTGACTCACACAAGGCTTGGCTTGGAAGTAGCCTGCAGGAGCAGCAGTTATTAGTTAAAACTAGTAGTTAACAGTAATATTTAAGAAGAGGCATATGCCAATAAGACATTTTCTATCTCAAGTACATAATACGGATGCTCTTTGTCTTGGGTGAGCTATGCTTCGGTACGAATGACCCAGCTGTGGGAGTGACACCAAGGCCTTAAAGAAAACTGACGTGAAACGGCGTTGTGCTGTGTTTCGTCCAGTGAGTGATCTAAGAATTTACTGGTGGGCCAGCTTCCCTATTCTCATTTCCTATTCCCCCAAAGCCGACAACGCACTTGCGACTCTTCGGATGTCGCGAGTGTTTATGGGAATTCGCTTCCCATCAGGTAACCCGTCTGCTGGCTTGCGCCTTAAATATCATAAAAAAACGATGTGCAAGTAATCACAATCACTTAGAGAGCACTTCATAATAGTATAAATAATATATGAAATACGTAGATAACAATCGATCTTAGTGAATCTTTAATATTTTTAATATTTACAAGTAATTATCAACATTGTTCGATATTATTTTCAGAAATAGTAGGTTTCACTGTTCAAATGATCGGTACTAAAAGTAAAAGTGGTTACTGCTATATATTTCCAATATCTTGGGCATTTCCAGTGCTCGAAAATAGCCTGTGACAAAATCCAAGAAGTATTCGTGTCGAAAAACAGACAGAGCAAAGACTTTGGGATATTTGTGATTCACGAGCCGCGGTGCTACCCAATAAACAAAATTATTTTCAAATCGGGTTTCGACGCAATCGTTCGCTACCCGAATTCTATTGTACGTCGTTTGTTTATATGTAGACAAATATTTGTCGAAGACTCGGGTCATTGTCGATACGAAGCTGAATGGACGGAGCTGGCTGGTGGCCAGCGGACGTGCGTCACATGCTTTTACTTGTACAAGAGTCCGTGCAACAACACATGTAGCACGATGTTTACAAAATTTATTAAAATTAATGGCCTCCTTGAAGTGTACATACCCGAGAAAGTGGCGCTCCGATCCTTTGTACTATGAATAAAGTGATACTTGAATTTTTAACAAAGATATTAGTGTAGAGACTCTACGACGTAGCGCGTAGCACGTCATGTAATTTTTTAAATGATCAATGTTTAGTATATTTATTTATACTAGAGGTCGCCCTGGGGTCTCGAATATAAATATTTAAATCCATCGTGTAGAAGAGCTAAAAAAATATCTATTTCTCAATTCAATCACAGACTTTAATTTGGCATAAAGGTTACCAGACCATTCAATTTAAAAAAAAAACACAGACCTCAACCATAAGCAATAGAATACTCGTATTTCGTGTATGATTATCGTGTCATGTCAAAATATTGTAGTGTGCGTAGCGTATGATTTATTAAAAATGTGTAAGATAAAAGCATATTTTAAAATAGTATTGGTATTCCACGCTCCTACTCCATATCAAATATAACTGGAAGAAATTTCATACTTTTACATCTACGCGTCTTTAGTAAAAAGGGATACAACGTTTTCAGCTCTCATATTAATATATAGATTATTTTATTATACTTACCAGAGATTTTCGGGTGTTAGGAATAAAGAGTGCTGCTGCTTCTGTAGAAGGCTCCTCTGAACTGCTTGTATCGAGGAAAAGCTGTCCTTTTATACCAACCTTTGTCCAAGAAAACAATATTTTCACGGATAATTTTACAGGACTTATGCAAAATGAACAAGTAGCTTTGAACGACTTTCTTAAATATTTGTATATATTTTTGTTAAATCTTTGGACTTGTGCAAAATGAACAAGTAACTTTGAACAACTTTCATAAATATTTTTATATATTTATATATCTTTGATTCCCAATTTTGTAGAGTAAATCGAAGTTTTCGATCGCACGAGTTTCGAAACACCCCACTATTCATATTTTTTTAGTCTAAGAGAATAACTAGTTGAAAGAAAAAAGTAGCTTATGTGTTAATCCATGATATCAGCCACCAAATTTGATCGAAATCGGTCCAGCTATTAAAATCTGAAAAGGTAACAAACATATATGCTCACAAACTTACAAACTTTCGCATTTATAATATTAATATGAGGTATGATAAGATTGAATCATAATATATTATCCTCTAGATATTAAAAAATCTAAAACTAATACATAATACAGCACCTTGTTACTTATGTTATGTATAGGTATACATAACATAAATTACACGGTGCTGTCTGTAAGTATGCGTATAGTTCTGCATATTAAATTTTTATATCTTTTATGTCGGGTTCTATATGTACCGAATTAATCATATTTACCAGAATAACGTTATCGCCTTTCAACTGCTGGATATTGCCCTCCTTCGATGGATAAAAAAACTTTTGGATATTCGCCAGGCGCTTCGCAAACGCTAGGCGATTTGCAAAAAATTATTGAAAACAGTCCCTTTCACCGAACTACTGGAGGTAAAGCTTTATAAAACCATTGAGACGAGACAGATATTATTAATAACTATGAAATCGGAGCAATTTTCCTTCCATCTCAAAGGATTGTTAAAAATTAAAAAAAAAATGCTTGGTTCTTTATGACATAAAAACTGAAAAAATGTCGTGGTTATAGTTGGTGCCGTTCGTTTCAAATGATAGGAATATTAATGAAATGCAAATAAGCAAAAAATTCGCTGTTTAAAAAGAACCAGCAACGCGATGTGACAGGTTATGGACATCGCTGACCAGTCTTGGAATAAAATTTCCCCTTTTTTCTCGCCTAAGCTTGTTGCTATGTTCTTTTAAAAGGATCCAATTTATTATATGTATATTAATTATAAGATATGACATAATAGTAAGTCATAACAGAATTTTACGTTATAATTAAAAATAAATCGTAGTATAACTCCTGCGAGTCAACTAGGCACTCGGCTCGAAATGTCATTTATGTCACCCACCCTCCTGCTTCCCCACGCAGTACCCCGCATTCGTCTTTTGCGTTGAGTAGCGTTAGCATAAAACAGTTTAAAAATTCAAGCCAAAAATTTATGAATTTTTTGTCCAGTAGCGTTGACATAACAACATCTGTTACTAGTAACTACTTGTCAAAGTTAATGTTAAGTTTTTGTTATATATTCGATAAGTTTGTCATTGTTAGTCAATGAGTTATATCTATAGAGACAACACTACTAGCAATTACATAATATTTTGGCATTTAATGCGTAACAAAATAGACTCTTAAATCTTATCTTAATATGTTTTCAACGTTTTAAGAGTCTATTTTTTTCTGTCTTACTGGTCATACACAAGAAGCCGTATACCTAATCGTATTGTAACAACGCACAAATATTAATTTATACAAGACGTCAATATTATGCATAATATTATGGCATAGCTTGATCACAAGCGCATCACAAGGGACGGTTGCCATGGTTACCGGCCGTCACCACTCACGGCGGTAGCATGCAACATGAAACTCAATTCCTAGAAAGGTTGT
>JAOTAV010001055.1:0-10043 GCA_026546445.1 Cyclargus thomasi | reverse complement strand
TATGCTTACAATATTGGACTTAGACTATATTGTTATCTTAGATTATTGTGGGAGACTGGTGCCTAAACTGGGCAAAGTCTGTATTTCAGGACACCAGGGCCCAACCTTAAACATAGAGTTTACACAGTCGTTGTTTATATGTAACTGTGTATGTATGTTAGTGTGTGTGAATGTGTGTGATAGTGGTGCTAGTGTACGAGTATGAGTGGTGTATAAGTGTGAGGACAGATTGGTTTATTCCAGAATTTAGTTTATTTTTATCACAACCTTTGAGTAAATGCACATTATTTCCACATGACAGATCTTGTAACTTACATACTGTTCATCGAGTCCATATTATTTTAATTTTTTCGATCCCAAAGCTTCCATTAAAACCGCCATTTTTTTAAATTTTGCTAATCTGCTTAGTCCACTTATGTTGTTTGTTTTTGTGTGTCAGACTGCTTCAGCTGTGGCGCGCGGCGCTGACGCGTCACGGCGGTAGTGAGAAGTCGCTACACGCGGAACATCACTACTGGAGCGCTGTGCAGCAAGTGGTGTGTACACTTTATAATTGAAATTCTAAAATTCGCTTTTAGACTTTTAAAGCCTGTTTCACTGCTTACTGATAAAGTTTCTGATAGGCTATCCATAACTTTTTGACAGATTCTCCATACAAAAAGCTGTGGATAAAATATCTGTAAGCGGTGAAACAGGCAACTTATGAGCGCGGAGTGACGCGACACGGCCAAATATATTTTTTTTATTTAACGACTGGGCCGCTGAAATTTTTGTTTAAGTGTGTATGCATTTGGGACTTGAGAATGGTTTAGGTTTACAAATTAGCCCGCCAGGACAATGTCTGTCGGGTCCGGTTGTTTGTATAAAATCGTACAGGCTAAGAGTATGTATGTATTACGACAGAGTATAATATGGAGGAAGCTGACTATCTCCGACCGATAAAAAAAAACAATAACTTAACGTTGTCACCATCATGTAACTTTCTTCAATTAAATACAATTTTTTAATGCTAAAAATTCACCTGTTTCTACCAAGAAACTTCTTGCTTACTATCTGACATTATACAATCAGGGATATTGAAACAGATACAGATCATGGATCTTAGTAATTTGGTTGGGTTATGTCAAACATAGCCAGACAGACAGATCGCGACTAATATGAAATTGACATATTTCGACCAAATGACGTAGGTCCGCCAACTGGCTCTCCTTCAATTTTCCCCGTTATACATACTATCTTTGATTTGGTCTTGTATTTTCAAATTAAAATTCTTATTCTTCTCGATTGTTGTCCGTACATTAAGTTTTTGTCCTTTTTTGTCTTGCTGTATTTTTCTGAGTATGCCTTGTTCCGTGGTTTTTTTAATAAATTTATTTTTATTCTTGTCCTTATACAGATGCAGCTTCTACTGACAGAGTATCTGGAGATCGAGTCGGTGACGCTCGCTGCGGCGCGAGCGGCGCGCACGCCAGCACACCCGCGCTCGCTCGCCGAGTACTTCGCTAAGAAACGACCGCAACGACGCAAGGAGAAACTATTTAAATTGACCGGTGAGTGACTCAGGCCCGTATTAATACTAAGGCCCGACATTATAGTCAGCGCTTAGTACTTAAGAGTGTGATAAGAAATTTTTGAGATGCTGTTTTCATTCATAAAGGTTTCTTTACTATGCTGTTTTCATTCATAAATGCATTAATCGCTTAATATAATGACGCTAGCTTAGAACATGACCAAAAAATTTTAAGATGCTGCTTTTATTAAGGAACAGACTCTTATGCATGAAAATATTATTCTTTATCATGCTAGAAACTATTAAGCTATTAAGGCCTTAGTTTTTGGACATGAGTAACTACATGAATACTATAATGGACGTAATCAGTTCTTTTAACTAGATGATGTTGCACCAACATTTGTTTATCGCGCGGGAACCGTAAATATTTCGAGATAAAAAGTATCATATGTCCTTTTCCGGGACTCAAAGTATCTCCATACCCAGCAAAATCGGTTCAGAGGTAACAGACAGGCCGACAGACACACGTTCGAATTTATACTATGTATTAGTATGGAAGTATGGATTGTTTGGGAGTGAAGAGGTAACAGACAGAGACACTTTCCCATATATAATATTAGAATGGATATTTTCCAGTCCCAGTGCCGGTAGCGGAGACTGGTACCCGGCGCGGGCGGTACCCGCTCGTGTGCCGCGTGCAGCCCGCACTGCTGTACGCCGCGCTGCCCGCACTGCACACGCTGTGCGCGCTTATCGAGCGTCCCGAGTAAGAGTGACTTTAATATATATTTTTTTTTGTAAACAAGACATTTATTATATAACATAGTGTGTTGTAGCGTGTTAACAGTGTTTTAAAAGTATAGAAACTTGCGAAAAAATATTATTTTAATTTTATTCAAGCTTCTTTTAATCAAGGTTGAATTTCAAGTATTTGGGTACCTCTTAAGAACGTTACATTGTATGCTATCGTGACAAACACAAACGTAGCTCATTATATTTACCACTTTATCATAGTAAACTAAAAAAATAATGTTATGAACGTGTCTTCTATTAAGCTGCGTAACGATATTCTTCGGTAAAATATACGATTGAACACTATTTCACTGCTTACTGATAAAGTTTCTGATAGGCTATTTTTGACGGATTCTCCATACAAATTCCGTAAAAAAAATGTGGATAGACTATCCGACACTTATCAATAAGCGATGAACAGGCCCTTAAGGTGCCGATAAGTTGTACAGAATAGCCTATACTATAAAGTGGTCCTTGATATCTGTGCAGCGGTGGAGAATGCTCGCTACGCGCGTTTATTGCGGACTACGTGAGGTGGGGGGAGAGCGAGCGTCTAGCGCGCGCCGCACGCGACGCCATCGACGCCGCCGCGCGCGCGCCCGCCGCCTGGCGCGAGCGTGTGGCGCCACCTCATGATCTGTTAGTATACTTACCCTATTGCGCCAGAAGGAGGGTAATTTTTTTTTAAGAGAATGTATGTTAATTGTTTGGCTTGCGCTGCAGCCTAAACGGCTTGAAGGATTTTGGCTTGAGAAGTGTCGTTAGAATCGTATTTACTGTGAGAATTACACTAGATATATATAAAAATATAAAAAATAAAATTGTTTAATTTACCATGGTTCCTGCAGTCGTTTTTTTTTTGTTTTTCGAGACTTAGCTTGTTTACTGTATGACTTCAGTCAACGATTTACATTTTTTATTAGTCCACCGTCCCGTGTATAATACTTACGATAGTCGCTAGATTCCTAGGAGGCTAGGACGATGTCGCCCATAAGCTATCGCTTATGTATTTCTCGTGTTTGTCGACAATCATTATTGTGTTTTGTTTTTAATCTGTGCTATTTTCGTTTACGAACCCATGCATGATAACACATTTTTATCAAGTTTTGTCGAGATTTTGTTATTATAAGAAGTGTTATTGACGACGGTTACGGTTTTTTCAAGCTAGTATACAAACGAGAAATTTGTCTCTTGACGTACGCATGTTATAGAGTAGAGATATACGTCAACATCGACTATTTTGACAACTCGAGAGAGAGAGAGAGAGAGAGAGATATCACGTTGGTGTATCGTAGGCCGGCATGCCTGTATGACTAAAATATAAAAGAGAATTTCGGTATGCAGATACTTAAGTCCCGTGAAAAGATATACAGATAGTCATTCCTGTAATTTAAGTTACTTTTAAGAGTTTATATAGTGCAATAAAACATTAACAGCGAGGGCCGACCAATAGCAGCGTGCGCGGCGGCGGGATGGGCGGCGCTGAGTCACGTGTCCCGTGCGGCGCGTCGCTGCGGCTCGTGCGGTGCGGGTGCGGCGCGCGCGCTCACAGCGGCGCTCGGCGCGTTGTGTACCGTCGCCCGGGCGCAGCACGCGCGAGCCGCGCCCCCCGCCTCCCCCGCTAGGGCTGCACGCTGGCTGGCCGATGACGACATAGTGCGGTTCCTCCAGGCCCTGCCCACGTATCTGGACGCGCCGGCCCGCAATAAGGCGCATCCGCAGGTGAGATTTTTGGTATTACTAGTACAGTATGTTTTACTATTTCCTGGGCAATAAAAACAACATGTTGTAGGTTTTCAGAGAGGAATCTGAGAAGTTAAGATCGTGGATCTAAGTAATTTGTTCGGGTTATGTCAAACTCAGCCGACGGATCACGACTCTCCACACTGAGCGGATTTGGTACGGAGTGAAGTGAGTTAGTGGGTGACATTGAGAGTAGTTTGCCTGAAACTATTATCAATGTCATCCAATAACTCACTTTACTGCGTATCAAATCCGCTTAGTGTGGAGTGGCTCTAACATGAAATTGACATTCCGACCAAATGACGTAGGTCTAACTGGCTCCCTTTCAATTGCACTATTATACACAAATGTTTGTTGTCCTTCTTTCACGCCCTAACGAAGCAACAAGTTAACTCGTTTTTTTTTTTTGGAAAATCATGTTCCCAATATATTCGTATTTTTATGCAACTTTCGAATTACCACTCGAACGAAGACACCTGCTAAAGCTAGTACAGATATACGGCCTACTTAGTATTTTCTTCAGTGTGTTCGAGTGATCATATTTACTAAAACATTAACAGGAGCTGAAACAAGCGTACGAGCGCGAGGCAGAGATACTGGGTTCGAGTCTGGGTGATGGTGAGATTGCCGCGAGGGAGGTCGTCGCGGACATAGACGCGTTAGTAGACCTAGCCGTGTTGTGTGAGAGTATGGTAAGTGTATGGCAAATTAATACTTTGTATGGATAATATGTATCTATAATAATATCTATGGACGCTTCACACCACGTCAGTCTGGTCACGTGGTTAGTACTAGAGGGACTTGTGTTACGAGACCAGACAACGATAATATATTTAATACTTTTATACTATACACATATTTAAGAATTTTATTATATGATACACATATTTAATAAACATCCAAGACCCAGGAACATTGAAAAACTTTTGCTCCATCGGCAGAATCGAACTCGTGACCCCTGGCTTAAGCTATAAACGCGCTTACGTCGTCAAACATTAATATATCTCGCTCCGCTCCGCGTAGACCGCATAGACCGTATACTTTGCATATTGCTATCTCTTTTAGGCGCATTAGAAAATTATCACTTACTCACTTATTATTATTTGCATGCGCTGTGACGTTTTGGTTTTTTAGTTTTACTAATTTTTAGTTGTAAATGGTTCGATCGATGATTGGACTTGCGTTCAATCATCGTCTTTAAAACTAAAAATTAGTTTAAAGTGGCTTTGCCGAAAATATTATTTTTAATTTAACACGTACTTTTTGTCATTGTTATGGATTCTATACTCGATACTGAACAAACTGTTTTCGGGTTTTGCGCTATTTACTTAACACGTTGTATAATTATGTGGAACACACAATAAATAAATAAATATTGTGATTTTGTTTTGTCACAGCCCGTAAAGTTAACATTTCTGCAAGATAAATCGGTATGTAGCAGTACCAGGGAGTTTCTCTGCAAGATTGGCTAGTCATAAATTTTTGGAACAGGATTAATTACTCGCTATCTGTGACATAATTTATGGATAGTGGTAAAACAGGCTCTTAATCTTGTGTAATCTCACAGTCATGGCTGAGCGGTCGCGTACAGTCGCTGCCGGCGGAGCTAACCGCTCTGAAGTCAGAACAGCTGTCACGTGACGTCAGCGCCGCCGCTGAAGTATTGGATGAGATAGCGCACAAGTGTCTGCTGTTCCTGCACCTGGAGGTGAGTATGATGATGGTGATGCTGAGGGGGGTGGGACGAAGTTGGAGTAACTCAGCAGAAGGAAGTTAGAGAAATGCTACGGCGCTTGGATAAGCCATTATCTCAAACTGTAGGGACACTACAGTGCTAATGAATAAATTTTGACGTTAGCGGTCACTAAAGGAGCACGTCCACTGCACGTAGTCGAATGGTACGCAGCGGACGGGGCGACGTCATTTTTAAAATACCGACGGGTTGCATTCGGATTCAGCATCGCAATTTAATGCGTTAAGACATGTATCAAAAAGTCAAAAAATCATAGAGTAAAAAGTTGTAAAAATAGTATAAAAAGGTTTTTTAAAGAAGCTTATCTATGTTAACTTCATACCTAAAGCACATCGCAAATACGTCAAAACTTAAAACGTCAGAATTTGAATGAAGCGTTCGCTTCGGATGACAAGTTCAGAAAAAATACCGTTCTCTAGTGCAGAATTGACGGTCCAGTGCACGCAGCTCCATAGAAATCAATACAAAGACCATACATGAAAAAAATTGCATACACAATGTGAACTGAATAAGTATATCACTTCAAACTTATAAAAAGTCGGAGATGATTATTCTATAAATTTATCATATAACTAGGTATAAACAATTCCAGCTCCGCATCGAGTGCTTTCACTACCTGGGTCAGGAGGACGCGGGAGAGGAGGAGGCGGGTGGCGCGGCGCGGCTCGCGCATCGTCTCCTCGCCTTCCACGAGCGAGCTGCACCTGCGCTGCGTCCGCACGCACTAGCGGTGAGTGGGGGAGGGGGGATTTTACTAATATGGGGGTAAGCAAATAACTTGTTGGAAACACCACATCCTAGACTATAAACAGACTAGGCCGAACTTACGTTCCGATGCGTTCGGCTAATGTGACACACTATAAGAGCCGAAATCACGCGGCCGAAATTTATATGTTTCTATGTAAAACACTGCTGAACTTACACCGGAAGTTCAGCTGTACGCTGTAGCGCGATGTAATTTCGACATCGTGCGTCATCCGTCACTTAAAATACGTTGACATGAATAGATCTTGACTAATTGTATTGACGTAGCCACGTGACCAAATGACGTAGATGCGTTAACTAGTTATATTTCAATTTATTCGATAGTACTTACAAATATTCTCAGTATTTCATCTTACCCGTATATTTCCAGTACATAATGAACGGTCTCGGCGAGATGATGTCAGCCGCTGTGGTGTGGCGGTGGCAGACGGGCGGCGGCGCAGCGGGCGCGGGGGCGCGATTGGCCGCACTACGCCACTGCCTAGCCGCTCTCTCCCTGCCCCACGATGGCTTGCACACCGCTCATAAATATCTGCAGCTGCTGGCGTGCGACCCTGAGGTATGAATACGCAAAATACGATTATAACGTACATGCACGCACAATGGCGTGCGCGTGGCTAGTGGGGGCTACGCCACTGTGTAGCCGCTTTTTCCCTGGTGCCCGATAGCTTGTATGCCGCGCATAAATATCTGCAGCTCCTGGTGTGCGACCCTGAGGTGTGTATGAGTAAAATGATGTCTGTCGTACGACTTTAACGTACTTGTACGCACAATTGCGTTCAAACTTCAAGCATAGCATAGGTTTGCTTTGAATAAAATTTTAAACGCATTAATTTTTGCCTAGCTACGAACAGTGCACGCACAATGACGTCAATAATATGCAGTTAGTAACGTACAAATAGAATAACGTAGAAACAGTTGTCGTCTGGAAGAAACAAACACGAAAATTATTTTAAATAATTATATTATTATCTTGAACGATTCTTACGACTGTCGTTAGTGTTTTTGTTGTCATTTTGATATAATAATATCAAGTGATTATCTTCATTAAGTTTTCTTCGCTTGTCACTTAAACAAGTATGTATAAGTTGTCGCACTACTTACCAGTGCCGTTTTTTCAGGAGATTATTCGTTCGGTCCGGGAAAAGGGTCCAGAGTTTTCGGAATTGGAGTACTTGAATGCGTTCAAGGTCATCGGGGCGAAACGCAACTTGTCGCCAGCGGAGCTACGTACCCAATTACAGAGGTTGTCCGCAGCGCTTGGCCATGTCGGTGTAACTGTTTAAGCGAGGAAGAGGATAGTGTGGGTGAGACGGCGACATCGCTCGTCGCCGGCGGAGCTGCGTACGTAATTACAGCGGTTGTCCCCTGCGTGAATGAGACTGAGTGACCGAGACAGATAATTGTGAGAGCGAGATGGTGACATAAGTTGTCGCCGGCGAGGCTGATATACATTATATAATATTTCGTTTTATTTAAAAACTGAACAAAAGATCATCGAAGTTGTCTTGAAATTAAAAAATAATTTATTTCCAAATGCATTGTACTGTATGATATCTTTGTGGGCAGGTAGTATTATAGTTAGGGCCTGTTTCATCATTCACTGATAATGTGCCGGATAGTCTATCTACAACAGAAAGATTAATCAATTCTGTTCCACAAGATGCTGATATGGCAATCTACAAGATGCGCTCAGTCTCTATACTTGAAACTAAACTGTTGAAATTGTAATATTGGTACCATCGAGCATATAACCAAAAATTGGTTCTATCATTGATGATTAGTACATACAAAGTAAGATGGCGATCTAGTGGATAAAGTGTAACTGTTAGATTGTATTAAAATATATATATGGTGTCATCTGTCATGTGTATGATATTTGCATACAGATAATATACAGATAGCATACAGATTACAGACTAATTTATTCAAATATTATTTGAATAACTTCAAATATTATTTGAATAAATTAGTCTGTAAGCAACAACTCTCATGTTTATTGAAACATTAGGTTAGGTTATGGGCCCAGTAGCGTTTCTATAAAAGTGAAAAGTGTGTAAAAATCTAAAAATGTCAGTCGGACACTTTTAGATTTTTACACTAATGTGCTCAAATTAAAAGGCGGGGAGAACTATGATAAGACAGATTAAATTTCATCATCATCAGAAAAAAATTGTCCGATACTGAATCTTTTTGATACATACCTGCAACTTTATCAGTAAGTGGTAAAACAGCCCCTTAGTATCACATTTATTGTTACATAAGCTAACCATGTAATCATCGTTTCATGTTATTGAAATTATTTATTCAGTATGCAATAAAGATTTTTTTTTAAATTTGTACATTTCTCTGATACTCCTTTATTCTGAAAATCTGCAGTAATATTGTAAAAATATATTTTTTTGAGTTAACCCACCATTTTATCTGCGTGAAATTAGGGAATTGACGAATAATTAATCGAGATCATTTAAATATAATGTTTCCTGTAATTGAAGTCACCTCAAGTCACATCTACGTACTAAATTTTGTCGAAATCCGTTCCGTAGTTTCGAAGCGATTTATAAAATTATGATGAACCGGAATAGCTCAGATGTTATTAACCTACACGTTTATAACAACCCAGTTAAAACGTTACAAAATATAGTATTATGATTTGTAAACTCAGAACCCGATTCATACTTGTTTTATTATTTAGTTCTAACTTTAAAAAAATATATGAGAGCCACTATCAAACACTTCATTTATTATTAGTATTTGTTATTATAGCGGCAACCGAAATACATATTCTGTGAAAATTTCAACTCTCTAGCTTTATTATTTATATTAACTTTCTTGAAATACAGCCTCGAGACAGACAGACATCGAAGTCTTAGTAATGGGGTCCCTTTTTTACCCTTTGGGTACGAAATCCTAAAAATCTTTGAATAGTACCTGAAATTGTTACAACGTTAAATAGGAAACTTCCACGCAAACTTATATGAAGTATGTTATTATATTTTAACGTCTACGAAGTTGTTAGAATAGAACATTAAATGAGATAATTACCAGAATATATTATACATTTTGTTACTAAAAATATATTGTAGTGGAACACGCACAAAGTAGGTTATAAAAATGGTTACTTAATATTATGCACAGTGTATTTAAAATGGTTTTAAAATAATTTATCTCGCAAAAAACGCCAAGACGCAAAAAATTAAAACCGACATCCAAAGGAAAAAACTAAAATAGTAAAATTTTATTTAATACGATTTAGTTTCTTTTGTACTATTTTAGTTTTTACCTTTGGAAGTCGGTTTTAATTTTTTGTTAAAAAACAATAATTTCACCCTTTTTAGTGCAGTGGCGTAACTACAAGGTGGTAAACCGGCAAAATGCCACGGGCCCACAGCCGGAAGGGGCTCCCGATCAGAACCCTAGACAAGTGGCAAGCGATTATTTTTTACAATAATCGCTTGACGTGTTTTTGTATTGGATTGA